>OY743087.1:7500-278783 GCA_963555665.1 Dircenna loreta
AACCTAACCTAACCTAACCTAACCTAACCTAACCTAACCTAACCTAACCTAACCTAACCTAACCTAACCTAACCTAACCTAACCTAACCTAACCTAACCTAACCTAACCTAACCTAACCTAACCTAACCTAACCTAACCTAACCTAACCTAACCTAACCTAACCTAACCTAACCTAACCTAACCTAACCTAACCTAACCTAACCTAACCTAACCTAACCTAACCTAACCTAACCTAACCTAACCTAACCTAACCTAACCTAACCTAACCTAACCTAACCTAACCTAACCTAACCTAACCTAACCTAACCTAACCTAACCTAACCTAACCTAACCTAACCTAACCTAACCTAACCTAACCTAACCTAACCTAACCTAACCTAACCTAACCTAACCTAACCTAACCTAACCTAACCTAACCTAACCTAACCTAACCTAACCTAACCTAACCTAACCTAACCTAACCTAACCTAACCTAACCTAACCTAACCTAACCTAACCTAACCTAACCTAACCTAACCTAACCTAACCTAACCTAACCTAACCTAACCTAACCTAACCTAACCTAACCTAACCTAACCTAACCTAACCTAACCTAACCTAACCTAACCTAACCTAACCTAACCTAACCTAACCTAACCTAACCTAACCTAACCTAACCTAACCTAACCTAACCTAACCTAACCTAACCTAACCTAACCTAACCTAACCTAACCTAACCTAACCTAACCTAACCTAACCTAACCTAACCTAACCTAACCTAACCTAACCTAACCTAACCTAACCTAACCTAACCTAACCTAACCTAACCTAACCTAACCTAACCTAACCTAACCTAACCTAACCTAACCTAACCTAACCTAACCTAACCTAACCTAACCTAACCTAACCTAACCTAACCTAACCTAACCTAACCTAACCTAACCTAACCTAACCTAACCTAACCTAACCTAACCTAACCTAACCTAACCTAACCTAACCTAACCTAACCTAACCTAACCTAACCTAACCTAACCTAACCTAACCTAACCTAACCTAACCTAACCTAACCTAACCTAACCTAACCTAACCTAACCTAACCTAACCTAACCTAACCTAACCTAACCTAACCTAACCTAACCTAACCTAACCTAACCTAACCTAACCTAACCTAACCTAACCTAACCTAACCTAACCTAACCTAACCTAACCTAACCTAACCTAACCTAACCTAACCTAACCTAACCTAACCTAACCTAACCTAACCTAACCTAACCTAACCTAACCTAACCTAACCTAACCTAACCTAACCTAACCTAACCTAACCTAACCTAACCTAACCTAACCTAACCTAACCTAACCTAACCTAACCTAACCTAACCTAACCTAACCTAACCTAACCTAACCTAACCTAACCTAACCTAACCTAACCTAACCTAACCTAACCTAACCTAACCTAACCTAACCTAACCTAACCTAACCTAACCTAACCTAACCTAACCTAACCTAACCTAACCTAACCTAACCTAACCTAACCTAACCTAACCTAACCTAACCTAACCTAACCTAACCTAACCTAACCTAACCTAACCTAACCTAACCTAACCTAACCTAACCTAACCTAACCTAACCTAACCTAACCTAACCTAACCTAACCTAACCTAACCTAACCTAACCTAACCTAACCTAACCTAACCTAACCTAACCTAACCTAACCTAACCTAACCTAACCTAACCTAACCTAACCTAACCTAACCTAACCTAACCTAACCTAACCTAACCTAACCTAACCTAACCTAACCTAACCTAACCTAACCTAACCTAACCTAACCTAACCTAACCTAACCTAACCTAACCTAACCTAACCTAACCTAACCTAACCTAACCTAACCTAACCTAACCTAACCTAACCTAACCTAACCTAACCTAACCTAACCTAACCTAACCTAACCTAACCTAACCTAACCTAACCTAACCTAACCTAACCTAACCTAACCTAACCTAACCTAACCTAACCTAACCTAACCTAACCTAACCTAACCTAACCTAACCTAACCTAACCTAACCTAACCTAACCTAACCTAACCTAACCTAACCTAACCTAACCTAACCTAACCTAACCTAACCTAACCTAACCTAACCTAACCTAACCTAACCTAACCTAACCTAACCTAACCTAACCTAACCTAACCTAACCTAACCTAACCTAACCTAACCTAACCTAACCTAACCTAACCTAACCTAACCTAACCTAACCTAACCTAACCTAACCTAACCTAACCTAACCTAACCTAACCTAACCTAACCTAACCTAACCTAACCTAACCTAACCTAACCTAACCTAACCTAACCTAACCTAACCTAACCTAACCTAACCTAACCTAACCTAACCTAACCTAACCTAACCTAACCTAACCTAACCTAACCTAACCTAACCTAACCTAACCTAACCTAACCTAACCTAACCTAACCTAACCTAACCTAACCTAACCTAACCTAACCTAACCTAACCTAACCTAACCTAACCTAACCTAACCTAACCTAACCTAACCTAACCTAACCTAACCTAACCTAACCTAACCTAACCTAACCTAACCTAACCTAACCTAACCTAACCTAACCTAACCTAACCTAACCTAACCTAACCTAACCTAACCTAACCTAACCTAACCTAACCTAACCTAACCTAACCTAACCTAACCTAACCTAACCTAACCTAACCTAACCTAACCTAACCTAACCTAACCTAACCTAACCTAACCTAACCTAACCTAACCTAACCTAACCTAACCTAACCTAACCTAACCTAACCTAACCTAACCTAACCTAACCTAACCTAACCTAACCTAACCTAACCTAACCTAACCTAACCTAACCTAACCTAACCTAACCTAACCTAACCTAACCTAACCTAACCTAACCTAACCTAACCTAACCTAACCTAACCTAACCTAACCTAACCTAACCTAACCTAACCTAACCTAACCTAACCTAACCTAACCTAACCTAACCTAACCTAACCTAACCTAACCTAACCTAACCTAACCTAACCTAACCTAACCTAACCTAACCTAACCTAACCTAACCTAACCTAACCTAACCTAACCTAACCTAACCTAACCTAACCTAACCTAACCTAACCTAACCTAACCTAACCTAACCTAACCTAACCTAACCTAACCTAACCTAACCTAACCTAACCTAACCTAACCTAACCTAACCTAACCTAACCTAACCTAACCTAACCTAACCTAACCTAACCTAACCTAACCTAACCTAACCTAACCTAACCTAACCTAACCTAACCTAACCTAACCTAACCTAACCTAACCTAACCTAACCTAACCTAACCTAACCTTTTTTTTTTTTTTTTTTTTTTTTTTTTTTTTTACGTTGGAAAATCCGTTACGGATACCCCCCGGCCGAGAAGGTGACGGCCGAGGTGGTTATGTGGGACTACCCGGCAGCATAGAAGACGCTGCCATTTTTAAGGCTACCCACTAAAAACCAACGGTTACCCTCATCGCCATAGTGGGACGCCACGGGATCGCTTGTCGCACTCACCGTGACGCCCCGGCGGTATCGCCACCCCCGATAAGGGTGCTCCGAGTAACGAAAGCACCCTTACGACGTAGGCCTATGGCTGGTGAAAGGGGTCACCCTCCCCTCTCACCAAGGCACTACGGCTGGGGAAGGAAGCGTCGGGCGTACTCCCGCCTCCTTCTCCCCAGCCTACCCCTTCGGAGCGGATCAGCGGTGGAGGCTGACTCCCTGATCCGCTCCGCGGCCTCCTTCGCAGCAATAACCTGCTCGCAGAAGGAAGCCACCGCGACCCAACACCTCTCGCTGCCGATCATCGCGCGTACCACGCGCGGCAGCGAAAGGTCTCTGCCCACCACAGCCGTCAGCTCTGAACGCTGACGGTCCCAGGCTGCGCACTCAGCCAGGGTATGACGAGCCGTGTCCACGGCCTCGTCACAGTGGTGGCAGGAGGGGGTCGCCTCTCTGCGTGCGATCTTGTGCAGGTACTCGCCGAAGCATCCGTGCCCCGTCAATACCTGCACAAGACGATACGTTAGGGTCCCGTGTCGCCGGTTGATCCAACGATCCATGTGGGGGCGGACTGCCCCCACTGTCGCCAGACCGGCGACAGGAGACTCCAACTCCGATTTCCACTGTCGGATCAGGACTCGGTGAGCTAGAGCCCTGACCCGCGCCGCCTCGATCCTTTGCCCATCCCTGGCTTCTGCCCGGTGCCAATACACCCTGGCGAGCACCTCCGCGTGTAGCTCCCACGGCGGATCGCTCGCCAGGAGTGTGGCCGCAGTGTAGGACACCGTACGGTACCCCCTGATCACCCTCACCGCTAGGACCCTTTGCGTTCTTCGCAGGAGGGCCCTGGAATCCGCAGTGAGGGCTCCCGACCATATGGGAGCACCGTACAGGGCCATGCTCCTCACGATGCCGGCATATAGGCGCCGGCACGGAGCCTGCGGCCCACCGACGTTGGGCAGAAGCCTCCCCAAGGCAGCTGCAGTGGAAATCAACTTCGGGGCGAGCAGAGAGAAATGCGCCCCGAAGTTCCATCGTCCGTCCAGTGTGAGGCCCAGATACTTCATCTGGGCCTTCAGCGCCACCTGCGCACCCTGGACGGAGATGGACGCCCGACGAGGGGGACCTCGCCGAGGGCCGTGGAACAACATGGCCTCCGTCTTCGTGACGGAGACCTCCAGTCCCAACAGCCCCACGCGGTCCGCTACCAGCGTAGCACCGACGGTAGCAAGACGGGCCGCCTCCGCAAAGCTCCCTCCCCGTGCAGTGACGAGGGTGTCATCTGCGTAACACAACACCCTCATCCTGGGGAGGAGCGGACAGCGGAGCAGCCAGTCATAGCCCAGGTTCCACAAGACCGGTCCCAAAACGGACCCTTGTGGAACCCCTCGGCTCACGCTCCGTCGGTATAGCCGCCGGTCGCCGCCTACCCACAGGACCTCTCTATCCTGCAGGTATGCCTCCAACAGCCGCCGGAGATAGGGAGGCACTCCATGGTACCGGAGCGCCTCGACCAAAGTCTCGAACGGCAAACTATTGAAGGCGTTGGCGACGTCCAGCGAGACCGCGACGACGACGTCCCCCTCGGACACAGCCTCCTGGGTCAGGTCCTTCAGAGCCCTCAGGGCGTCGATCGTCGATCGACCCGCCCTGAAGCCGAACTGGGCTTCTGAAAGACCCGGACCCACCTCCTCGAGGTGCTGGACGAGACGGGCAGAGAGGATTCTCTCGAAGAGCTTACCCATCTCGTCCAGCAGCACGATTGGCCTGTACGCGGAGGACGAGTCGACAGAACGACCCTCCTTCCGCAACAGGCACAACCGCCCCTCCTTCCAGGCCTTCGGGAACTGTCCAGTGCGCAAACAAAGGTTGAACAGCTCCCTCAGCCTGCCCCCCAAGTATTCCAGGGCGATGACCAGAACCCGCCCTGGAATACCGTCCGGCCCCGGCGCAGTGTTGCGGGCTCGCAGGCGACTCAGCGCGACCTCCAGCTCGACCTCCGTGATGTCCGGGATAGAGCCCACCCCCCCGTCAAGAGAAGGAGGGGCCATCACAGGAGGAGAGTGGCCGGTGGAATTCGGGAAAAGTTCCCCCACCAGCCGCTCGAGGAAATCCGGCTGAAGGGACTCCATGACCGGGGCGCCAGCGCCGCGGGTCTTATTCCGCGCGACGCGATACGGGCGCCCCCATGGATCCCTGTCGAGACCGGCCAGGATTTCCTCCCGAGCCAGGTCCTTCGCCTTCCGAATCGCCAGCCGCAGAGTCGACTTCGCCTCGCGGTAACGACTCCGCAGCTGGGCCTCCATGTCCGGGTCAAAGCCGTGACGACGGCGACACCGGACGAAGGCCCTACGAGCCCTGCAACAGGCCGCCCGAAGTTCGGCAATTTCGGGCGACCACCAGTACACTGCCCTGCGCCGGGGCCTGGACCCCACCCTCGGCATGGCCGCATCGCAGACCCTAGTGAGAGCCTCGCGCATGCGGCCCGCCGACCCCTCCACGTCGGTCTCCTCGTCGGGCGGATCGGGAAAGGCCCAGCCCTGGACGATGGCCGCCTCTTCGGCCATTTCCCGATCCAGCCGCTGGACTGCCCAACGAGGAAACCGACTCCCCCCTCGCGGTGGTCTGGCCAGATCCGGCCGGGAGGCGGAGATCTCAAATCGGACGTATAAATGGTCCGACAGAGTCTCCACCTCCTTCTCCACTCTCCAGTCGACGACCCGACGTGCGACAGCAGGGGTGGCGAACGAGACGTCCACCACTGAACTCCCTTGCTGTCGCACGCAGGTCGGTTCGGTCCCTCTGTTAAGGAGGGACAGACCGGAGAGGAGCGACCAGATCTGGACGGCCTTACCCCTAGCGTCCGTGGCGTGGTTCCCCCAGGCCGCGGATTTGGCGTTCAGGTCGCCGAGGACGATAACGTTCCCCGACGCCTGTCTGCTAATCGCAGCACCGACGGAGTCGAGAAAAACCTCGAACTCCGCCAGGCTACGATTGGGGGAGAAGTACGTGCCTACGACAACGTACTCCCCCCACCGCGCCACTACCAAACCCGGGCCAGTCTCCAAGGTGGAGAGAGGGGGACCGGGACTAGATCCCACGACCACTGCCACGGAGCCGTTTATGTCCCCCGACCAACTGGAACTAGGGGGGACAAAGTAAGGCTCGCAGACCACCGCAACTTTAATGTCCCACTCCGCCATAGCCTGGATAAAGAGATCCTGGGCTCTGGCAGAGTGGTTGACATTCGCCTGTAGGAAACCATGTCGCTTTGTACTTATCATAGCGACATGGCTTCTACTGGCGCCTGACGGCACGCCGCTGGTACGGCAGCTGGAGAGGGACCAGCTGCCATATTTCTTCCCTTTGTTTGGGGAGCCTTACAGGCTCGGCTCCCCATTTGGTGCCCTGCGGGTAAACCGAGGTCCACGCACAGGGCACATCGCAGGACTCCGGTGCAGTTGGCTTGGGAGTGCCCGGCCAGACCGCACCGGAAACACAGGGTGCCCCTATCCACCCCAGTGGGGCAGACCGGCCGAGTGTGTCCGGGCGCTTGACACCCAAAACACCTCATAGGCCGGTCCTCGAGGAGCTCGACCGCAGCCGAGCTCCAGCCTATTAGCAGTCTGCCCGCTTCTACCACCACTTTTGCCGCCTCGACAGGGATCCGTATGAATGTGATACCCATACGGTCCCCCCTGCCCCACAGAATTTCGCCAACGTGAATTGACTCTGTGGGACAGTTCGTGAGGCGGCAGATGGCTGCACCCACCTTCTCGGAGGTGACCGAGTCGTCCAGCCCTTTCACTTTAACCACCACCCTCTTCACGGGCCGGACGACCTTAGCCACCCCATCTAGAGCAGCGCGCAGGCCGACCGCGAGCTGCTCCGCTTTCTCCGCCCCCGCCGCTTTCGGCAGCTCCAGCACCCGGGCCCCAGTCGCCGAGCGCCTGATTCTGAGCCCGCCGTCGATCCCCAGTTGGCCGAGATCAATCTTCTCGGCCGCACTGGTTAGCACCTGGGCGTAGGTTACACCCTTCGCCACCGCCTCTTCCTGCAGTGTAATTAGCACCGCAGGGGCTTTGGGAGACGGCAGCTTGGCTCTCCTTTTTTGGCGGGCTCCTTCCTTCTTCTTTTTCTTTGGGCTCCTTGGAGCCCCAGCTACCGCATCCTTTGCAGAACGTGCTGCTGGCTGGGCCACTTGGACGGCTTGTGAGGGCTGAGGGGCCCTCTTCTTCTTCCCCCGCTTCACTACCGTCGACCAACCTTCGCTTGTAGCGACCTCAAGCGAGGGCGGAGCAGGAGCAGGAGGAGGGGCCACGGTGGGTCTAGCTTTGGGGGAAGACCTTTTTCGGCTTCCCTCTACGGCCGTCCCTGAAGAGGGCTGCACTGGCGCCGCAGCTGACGGAGGCGGTGGCGGCCTAGCTGGCCGGGCCGGCCTCGACACCTCAGTCACCGCCGCTGGCTTCCTCCGATCCGCAGTCAGAGGTAGGCGGTAGCTTCTGGCGGGCAGCAGACGGTCCTCGATGCCCGCCAAGCGGGCGTTGACCATCGTGCCCACGGACTCAATGAGCGACCTCTTGAGCTCCTCCAGGAAGTCGCTCTCCATGGAGGGCTTTTCCGTCGCGGCTGCCTTCGTAGAAGCCCTCATGTCAGCGAACTCCCGTTTGTGGGCCTTTAGTTCGGCCCTGAGGTTCTGGACCTCGCGCGAGAGCCGGCCGTTGTCAGCTGTTAAGCGTCGCGTCTCGTCGCTTTCGTTGCGATCAGCCAGCCTGTCCACAACCTCTAGGAGCTGCCGCGACGCCTCCTTCAGACGCTTCACCATCGGCCCCTGAAGGTGCCCCGATTTTCGCGCAACCTCGAAAATGGACGCTGAACAGCGTCCAGCTACTGCGCGGAGTTCTTCCGCCCCGAGAAGCTCCATATCCGTCGAAATCGTCGGCAGCGAAATGGACAGATCGCCATCCGAGTCCGCCGAGTTGACAGGGGCCGGGACAGGCTTAGGCTTACGGAAAGCCTTTGCCCCGAGCTCCTTCTCGAGATCAGCCTCCTCAGCCTCACGGGTGAGAGCCCGCAAGCTAGCCTTAGCCCGCGCGAGCCCACAACCCCCCCTCTTCGCTGAAGATGCAGAGGAGCGTCCTCGACTGGCGGTGCTATACTTTGACAGCACTGCACAAGCATCCGAGTCAACCCCCGACGCCTCGCTCTCAAAATAAGTGCTCCCTGAAAGAGGGCGCTTCCGACAGACGTTGACGTCGTCAACGTCTGAAACCTCCGAATGGCCCTGAGAAGGGCCTTCACCCACACAGCCAACGTCGAAGTCCATATCGGACTCGTCGTCGCTGTCAACGACGATGGTTTGGCTCTGAGAAGAGCCTTTTGGTTGGCCCTGAGAAGGACCTTTGGGGTGGCCCTGAGAAGGGCCTTTTGGTTGGCCCTGAGAAGGGCCTTTTGGTTGGCCCTGAGAAGGGCCTTTTGTTTGGCCCTGAGAAGGGCCTTTGGGTTGGCCCTGAGAAGGGCCTTTGGGTTGGCCCTGAGAAGGGCCTTTGGAGGATGCTCCTTGGCTGTTAGGCGAAGGAAGCATGGCGTCGGAAGATAGTAACAACAATCACCCAAGTATCGCTAAAAGTGTTCGGTCACCCACCTGCCGCCTGCGTTACCGGGGTCAGGATGGGGTCCAGGGGAGACGACGTGGACGTAACTTCTAGCACTTGGGGACTCCCCCAACCTAACCTAACCTAACCTAACCTAACCTAACCTAACCTAACCTAACCTAACCTAACCTAACCTAACCTAACCTAACCTAACCTAACCTAACCTAACCTAACCTAACCTAACCTAACCTAACCTAACCTAACCTAACCTAACCTAACCTAACCTAACCTAACCTAACCTAACCTAACCTAACCTAACCTAACCTAACCTAACCTAACCTAACCTAACCTAACCTAACCTAACCTAACCTAACCTAACCTAACCTAACCTAACCTAACCTAACCTAACCTAACCTAACCTAACCTAACCTAACCTAACCTAACCTAACCTAACCTAACCTAACCTAACCTAACCTAACCTAACCTAACCTAACCTAACCTAACCTAACCTAACCTAACCTAACCTAACCTAACCTAACCTAACCTAACCTAACCTAACCTAACCTAACCTAACCTAACCTAACCTAACCTAACCTAACCTAACCTAACCTAACCTAACCTAACCTAACCTAACCTAACCTAACCTAACCTAACCTAACCTAACCTAACCTAACCTAACCTAACCTAACCTAACCTAACCTAACCTAACCTAACCTAACCTAACCTAACCTAACCTAACCTAACCTAACCTAACCTAACCTAACCTAACCTAACCTAACCTAACCTAACCTAACCTAACCTAACCTAACCTAACCTAACCTAACCTAACCTAACCTAACCTAACCTAACCTAACCTAACCTAACCTAACCTAACCTAACCTAACCTAACCTAACCTAACCTAACCTAACCTAACCTAACCTAACCTAACCTAACCTAACCTAACCTAACCTAACCTAACCTAACCTAACCTAACCTAACCTAACCTAACCTAACCTAACCTAACCTAACCTAACCTAACCTAACCTAACCTAACCTAACCTAACCTAACCTAACCTAACCTAACCTAACCTAACCTAACCTAACCTAACCTAACCTAACCTAACCTAACCTAACCTAACCTAACCTAACCTAACCTAACCTAACCTAACCTAACCTAACCTAACCTAACCTAACCTAACCTAACCTAACCTAACCTAACCTAACCTAACCTAACCTAACCTAACCTTTTTTTTTTTTTTTTTTTTTTTTTTTTTTTACGTTGGAAAATCCGTTACGGATACCCCTCGGCCGAGAAGGTGACGGCCGAGGTGGTTATGTGGGACTACCCGGCAGCATAGAGGACGCTGCCATTTTTAAGGCTACCCACTAAAAACCAACGGTTACCCTCATCGCCATAGTGGGACGCCACGGGATCGCTTGTCGCACTCACCGTGACGCCCCGGCGGAATCGCCACCCCCGATAAGGGTGCTCCGAGTAACGAAAGCACCCTTACGACGTAGGCCTATAGCTGGTGAAAGGGGTCACCCTCCCCTCTCACCAAGGCACTACGGCTGGGGAAGGAAGCGTCGGGCGTACTCCCGCCTCCTTCTCCCCAGCCTACCCCTTCGGAGCGGATCAGCGGTGGAGGCTGACTCCCTGATCCGCTCCGCGGCCTCCTTCGCGGCAATGACTTGCTCGCAGAAGGAAGCCACCGCGACCCAACACCTCTCGCTGCCGATCATCGCGCGTACCACGCGCGGCAGCGAAAGGTCCCTGCCCACCACAGCCGTCAGCTCAGAACGCTGACGGTCCCAGGCTGCGCACTCAGCCAGGGTGTGACGAGCCGTGTCTACGGCCTCGTCACAGTGGTGGCAGGAGGGGGTCGCCTCTCTGCGTGCGATCTTGTGCAGGTACTCGCCGAAGCATCCGTGCCCCGTCAATACCTGCACAAGACGATAGGTTAGGGTCCCGTGTCGCCGGTTGATCCAACGATCCATGTGGGGGCGGACTGCCCCCACTGTCGCCAGACCGGCGACAGGAGACTCCAACTCCGATTTCCACTGTCGGATCAGGACTCGGTGAGCTAGAGTCCTGACCCGCGCCGCCTCGATCCTTTGCCCATCCCTGGCTTCTGCCCGGTGCCAATACACCCTGGCGAGCACCTCCGCGTGTAGCTCCCACGGCGGATCGCTCGCCAGGAGTGTGGCCGCAGTGTACGACACCGTACGGTACCCCCTGATCACCCTCACCGCTAGGACCCTTTGCGTTCTGCGCAGAAGGGCCCTGGAATCCGCAGTGAGGGCTCCCGACCATATGGGAGCACCGTACAGGGCCATGCTCCTCACGATGCCGGCATATAGGCGCCGGCACGGAGCCTGCGGCCCACCGACGTTGGGCAGAAGCCTCCCCAAGGCAGCTGCAGTGGAAATCAACTTCGGGGCGAGCAGAGAGAAATGCGTCCCGAAGTTCCATCGTCCGTCCAGTGTGAGGCCCAGATACTTCATCTGGGCCTTCAGCGCCACCTGCGCACCCTGGACGGAGATGGACGCCCGACGAGGGGGACCTCGCCGAGGGCCGTGGAACAACATGGCCTCCGTCTTCGTGACGGAGACCTCCAGTCCCAACAGCCCCGCGCGGTCCGCTACCAGCGTAGCACCGACGGAAGCAAGACGGGCCGCCTCCGCAAAGCTCCCTCCCCGTGCAGTGACGAGGGTGTCATCTGCATAACACAACACCCTCATCCTGGGGAGGAGCGGACAGCGGAGCAGCCAGTCATAGCCCAGGTTCCACAAGACCGGTCCCAAAACGGACCCTTGTGGAACCCCTCGGCTCACGCTCCGTCGGTATAGCCGCCGGTCGCCGCCTACCCACAGGACCTCTCTATCCTGCAGGTATGCCTCCAACAGCCGCCGGAGATAGGGAGGCACTCCATGGTACCGGAGCGCCTCGACCAACGTCTCGAACGGCAAACTATTGAAGGCGTTGGCGACGTCCAGCGAGACCGCGACGACGACGTCCCCCTCGGACACAGCCTCCTGGGTCAGGTCCTTTAGAGCCCTCAGGGCGTCGATCGTCGATCGACCCGCCCTGAAGCCGAACTGGGCTTCTGAAAGACCCGGACCCACCTCCTCGAGGTGCTGGACGAGACGGGCAGAGAGGATTCTCTCGAAGAGCTTACCCATCTCGTCCAGCAGCACGATTGGCCTGTACGCGGAGGACGAGTCGACAGAACGACCCTCCTTCCGCAACAGGCACAACCGCCCCTCCTTCCAGGCCTTCGGGAACTGTCCAGTGCGCAAACAAAGGTTGAACAGTTCCCGAAGCCTGCCCCCCAAGTATTCCAGGGCGATGACCAGAACCCGCCCTGGAATACCGTCCGGCCCCGGCGCAGTGTTGCGGGCTCGCAGGCGACTCAGTGCGACCTCCAGCTCGACCTCCGTGATGTCCGGGATAGAGCCCACCCCCCCGTCAAGAGAAGGAGGGGCCATCACAGGAGGTGAGTGGCCGGTGGAATTCGGGAAAAGTTCCCCCACCAGCCGCTCGAGGAAATCCGGCTGAAGGGACTCCATGACCGGGGCGCCAGCGCCGCGGGTCTTATTCCGCGCGACGCGATACGGGCGCCCCCATGGGTCCCTATCGAGACCGGCCAGGATTTCCTCCCGAGCCAGGTCCTTCGCCTTCCGAATCGCCAGCCGCAGAGTCGACTTCGCCTCGCGGTAACGACTCCGCAGCTGGGCCTCCATGTCCGGGTCAAAGCCGTGACGACGGCGACACCGGACGAAGGCCCTACGAGCCCTGCAACAGGCCGCCCGAAGTTCGGCAATTTCGGGCGACCACCAGTACACTGCCCTGCGCCGGGGCCTGGACCCCACCCTCGGCATGGCCGCATCGCAGACCCTAGTGAGGGCCTCGCGCATGCGGCCCGCCGACCCCTCCACGTCGGTCTCCTCGTCGGGCGGATCGGGAAAGGCCCAGCCCTGGACGATGGCCGCCTCTTCGGCCATTTCCCGATCCAGCCGCTGGACTGCCCAACGAGGAAACCGACTTCCCCCCCGCGGTGGTCTGGCCAGATCCGGCCGGGAGGCGGAGATCTCAAATCGGACGTATAAATGGTCCGATAGAGTCTCCACCTCCTTCTCCACTCTCCAGTCGACGACCCGTCGCGCGACAGCTGGGGTGGCGAACGAAACGTCCACCACGGAACTCCCTTGCTGCCGCACACAGGTCGGTTCGGTCCCTCTGTTGAGGAGGGACAGACCGGAGAGGAGCGACCAGATCTGGACGGCCTTACCCCTAGCGTCCGTGGCGTGGTTCCCCCAGGCCGCGGATTTGGCGTTCAGGTCGCCGAGGACGATAACGTTCCCCGACGCCTGTCTGCTAATCGCAGCACCGACGGAGTCGAGAAAAACCTCGAACTCCGCCAGGCTACGATTGGGGGAGAAGTACGTGCCTACGACAACGTACTCCCCCCACCGCGCCACTACCAAACCCGGGCCAGTCTCCAAGGTGGAGAGAGGGGGACCGGGACTAGATCCCACGACCACTGCCACGGAGCCGTTTATGTCCCCCGACCAACTGGAATTCGGGGGGACAAAGTAGGGCTCACAGACCACCGCAACTTTAATGTCCCACTCCGCCATAGCCTGGATAAAGAGATCCTGGGCCCTGGCAGAGTGGTTGACATTCGCCTGTAGGAAGCCATGTCGCTTTGTACTTAACATAGTGACATGGCTTCAACTGGCGCCTGACGGCGCGCCACTGGTGCGGCAGCTGGAGAGGGACCAGCTGCCTTGCCTTTCGTTTGGGGAGCCTTGCAGGCTCGGCTCCCCATTTGATGCCCTGCGGGTAGACCGAGGTCCACGCACAGGGCACATCGCAAGACTCCGGTGCAGTTGGCTTGGAGATGCCCAGCCAGACCGCACCGGAAACATAAGACCCCCCTATCCACCCCAGAAGGGCAGACCGGCCTGGTGTGTCCGGGTGCTTGGCACCCAAAACACCTCATAGGCCGGTCTTCGAGCAGCTCGACCGCAGCCGAGCTCCAGCCTACGAGCAGTCTGCCCGCTTCTACCACCACTTTTGCCGCCTCGACAGGGATCCGTATGAATGCGATACCCATACGGTCCCCCCTGCCCCACAGAATCTCGCCAACGTGGATTGACTCCGTGGGACAGTTCGTGAGGCGGCAGATGGCTGCAGTCACCTTATCGGAGGTGGCCGAGTCGTCCAGCCCTTTCACTTTTAACACCACCCTCTTAACGGGCCGGACGACCTTAGCCACCCCGTCCAAAGCAGCACGCAGGCCTACCGCAAGCTGCTCCGCTTTCTCCGCCCCCGCTGCTTTTGGCAACTCTAGCACCCGGGCGCCAGTAGCCGAGCGCCTAATCTTGAGCCCACCATCAAGTCCCATTTGGCCGAGATCGATCTTCTCGGCCGCGCTGGCTAGGACATGGGCGTAAGTGATGCCCTTGGCCGCCGCCTCTTCCTGCAGTGTAATTAGCACCGCAGGAGCTTTTGGAGACGGTAGCTTGACTCCCTTCTTCTGACGGTCTCCACCCTGCTTCTTCTTCTTTTTCTTGCTCTTTTGGCCCGTTTGGGCCCCAGCTACCGCGTCCCTGGAAGAACAGGCTGCTGGCTGGGCCGCTTTGGCTACCTTCGAAGACTGCGGGGCCCTCTTCTTCTTCCCTCGCTTCACCACCGTCGACCAGCCTTCGCTCGTGGCAACCTCAAGCGAGGGCGGAGCAGGAGCGACGGTGGGACTGGCCTTGTGGGAAGACCTTGTCCGGCTTTTCTCCAAAGCCGTCCCTGAAGAGGGTGGCACTGATGCCGCAGCTGGCGGAGGCGGCGGTGGCCTGGCTGACCGGGCCGGCCTCGGCACTTCAGTCACCGCCGCTGTCTTCCTTCGATCGGCAGTCAGAGGGAGGCGGTAACTTTTAGCGGGCAGTAAGCGGTCCTCAATGCCCGCCAAGCGGGCATTTACCATAGTGCCCACTGACTCAATTAGCGACCGCCTGAGCTCATCCAGGGGGTCGCCTTCCAAAGAGGGCTTTCCAGACGCGGCCACCTTCGCTGACGCCCTCAGATCAGCGAACTCCCGCTTGTGGGCCTGCAATTCGGCCCTGAGGTTCTGGACCTCTCGCGAGAGCCGCCCGTTGTCGGCTCTTAAGCGACGCGTCTCGTCGCTTTGATTGCGTCCAGCCAACGTGTCCACGACTTCTAACAACTGGCGCGACGCCTCCTTCAAACGCTTCACCATAGACCCCTGAAGGTGCCCTGATTTTCGCGCAACCTCTAAAATAGAGGCCGAACAGCGTCCGGCCGCTGCTCGGAGCTCTTCCGCCCCAAGAACCTCCAAGTCCGTCGCTTGAGGCAGCAGCGAGATGGATAAACCACCATCCGAGTCTGCCGTATCGACAGGGGTCGGAACAGGCTTAGGCTTACGGAACGCCTTTGCCCCGAGCTCCCTCTCGAAATCGGCCTCCTCGGCCTCGCGGGTAAGAGCTCGCAAGCTGGCCTTAGCCCGCGCGAGCCCACAACCTCCCCTCTTCGAAGAAGAAGCAGCAGAAGATCGTCCTCGGCTAGCGGTGCTGTACTTTGTCAGCACAGCGCCGTCCGACTCAACCTCTGATGCCTCGCTTCCAAAATAAGCGCTCCCCGAAAGAGGACGCTTCCGACAGACGTTGACGTCGTCAACGTCTGAAACCTCCGACTGGCCCTGAGAAGGGCCTTCACCCACACAGCCCACGTCGAAGTCCAACTCGGACTCGTCGTCGCTGTCCACGACGATTGTTTGGCCCTGAAAAGAGCCTTTTGGTTGGCCCTGAGAAGGGCCTTTGAGGTGGCCCTGAGAAGGGCCTTGGGGTTGGCCCTGAGAAGGGCCTTTGAGGTGGCCCTGAGAAGGGCCTTGGGGTTGGCCCTGAGAAGGGCCTTTTGGTTGGCCCTGAGAAGGGCCTTTTGGTTGGCCCTGAGAAGGGCCTTTTGGTTGGCCCTGAGAAGGGCCTTTTGGTTGGCCCTGAGAAGGGCCTTTGGAGGATGCTCCTTGGCTGTTAACCGAAGAAAGCATAACGGCGAAGAATACGTAATCACAACAATCACCCAAGTATCGCAATCAGAGTTCGGTCACCCACCTGCCACCTGCGTTACCGGGGTCAGGATGGGGTCCAGGGGAGACGACGAGGACGTATCTGATAGCACTTGGGGACTCCCCCAACCTAACCTAACCTAACCTAACCTAACCTAACCTAACCTAACCTAACCTAACCTAACCTAACCTAACCTAACCTAACCTAACCTAACCTAACCTAACCTAACCTAACCTAACCTAACCTAACCTAACCTAACCTAACCTTTTTTTTTTTTTTTTTTTTTTTTTTTGGCATGGTGAAAATCCGTCATGGATACCACATCCCGCGGGGGCGGAGATGTGGTTATGCCGGACTCCTACCGGCTAAAAACACCATGGTGCATCGCTCAAATCGCGCTGCGCCGGGAGCACGGGTACGCTATCAGCACTCTTCCGCGAAACCGGCAGCGATGTGGCCTCAACAGGCCTCAGCTTAGGGTACGCACATTTGCGCCCTTCTGCACCACGCTGCTGCACAACAGCGTGGCGCCCTTTCCCTTACGAAGGCTTTTGCTGGGAAACAGGCTCCCCCGAGTCTGCTCCCAGCGAACCTATCAGGGAGGTTGGCCTCCTCGTGCCGCCCTACGACGCCCCGGTCGCCGACGACGCATCACGAGATCGGTCGTCGCCTCCCGATCCCGCTCGTCCGCCTCCTTCAGGGCTACCACTGACTCGCAAAATGCGAGAACCGCGCTCCACGACCTCTCACTGCCCACCATGGATTTGACCACAGCAGGCAATGAGAGATCGGAGCCAACCACTGCACAAAGCTGACCACGCTCTGTTGCCCAGGCGGGGCACTCTTCCAACATATGTTGGGCCGTTTCATTTGGGCATCCGTCACAATGGAGACACCTGGCTGTCGGCTCTCTTCCGGCTATGCGATGCAGATACCCCCCAAAGCAACCATGCCCCGAGAGGACCTGTGATAGCCGAAATGTAAGTACGCCGTGACGCCTACCAATCCATTGTCTGAGAACAGGACGGATGGCCCCGATGGTCCTTCGGCCGGCGCTGGGGTGCTCCAGCCTAGACTCCCACAGTTCTTCAGCTTCTAATCGTAGCCGTGACCTCATCTCCCCAACCTCTTCGGGTGCTGGTGCGTGCCTCTGGGACCGAGACTCCTCACGCCATGTATAAAGTTCGGCAAGGACCCCGGCCTCAAGGTCCCAGGGCATGAAACCCGCCAGAACACATGCTGCTTCACCGGATATCGTGCGGTATCCCCGGATGGCCCTGACCGCCAACGCCCTCTGCGGTTTGCGCAAAAGCGCTACGCTACGCTGATCCAGGGCATCGGCCCAAACAGGAGCCCCGTAGAGAGCCATGGATCGCACGACTCCAGCATGAAGGCGCCTACAAGCGGCACCTGGACCGTCAATGTTCGGCAGCAACCGACTGAGGGCGGATGCTGTTTGCAAAAGTCGTAGTGACAACCTTTCAAAGTGGGCCCTGAAATCCCACTTGCTGTCTAGAGTAAGCCCCAGATACCTCATCTGGGACTTTACTGCGATGCGGACTCCTCCAACTATAATGTGGAAATTTGGGGGTGGCTTGTTCCGGGGCCCGTAAAAGCACAACGCCTCTGACTTGGTAAGGGCCACCTCCAGACCCAGACGTCTTATCCTCGACACCACATGCGCCGCTCCAGCTGTAGCGAGTATGGCGGCTCTGCGATGGGTCTTACTGCGCGCTGTTACCAGGGTGTCATCGGCATAACATGTTATCTCAACACCCTGGAGGTTAGCACCACGCAGCACCCAGTCATATCCGATGTTCCACAAGAGTGGCCCTAGGACCGACCCCTGTGGAACACCGCACATCACATCTCGTCTATCTTGCCCCCCGTTTTGGCAGGAGAAGATCACAGTCCTGCCAGAAAAATATGCACCTATGATGCGGCACAGGTAGAAAGGCACTCTATGGAACCGGAGCGCTTCTCTAATGCAAGCCCAGGGGAGGGTGTTGAATGCATTGGCGATGTCAATAGACACCGCCAAAACAACCTCACCCCGGGAGACCGCATCCTGTGCTAGGTTCCGGACCCTGGCCACAGCTTGAATAGTGGATCTTCCTCTCCTGAACCCAAACTGGCAATCAGCCAAGTTCGGCCCAAACTGTTCCAAATGCTCGACGATGCGCCCGGCCACCACCCTCTCGAAGAGCTTGGCCACATCATCTAGTAGCACTATCGGGCGGTATGCAGAAGGTGAGTCAGGCGGGCGGTTCTCTTTACGCAGCAGAACAAGCTTACCCACTTTCCATCTATGGGGGATGACTCCCTGCTCCAAGCAAGCTGAAAAAAGCGCTCTGAGTCGCTCCCCCAGATCTTCCAGTGCCAGAGCTAAGGCGCGTCCTGGTACGCCATCAGGTCCGGGAGCAGTTTTGGCTCGCATCTTTCCAACCGATGCTCTGAGCTCCTCCTCGGTCACTAACGGCGCTGTAGACGATCCCAGAGACTCCACATCGAGAGGGGACATAACGGGTGGGGAGAATTCCCGCTGATGTGGGAACAGGGATGACACCACGTCCTGAAGCATTTGCGGCGATAGGCTCTCTGTAATGGGGGGGGCCCAGGAACGGAGCTTGCTCAAGACTAACTTGTACGGTCTTCCCCACGGATCTGCGTCCAGAGTTTCCAAGAATTCCCGCCACGCAGCCTCTATCGCTCTTCCGATGGCCGTCTGTAATTCAGACTTCACTTCCCTATACGAGACGTAGAGAAGAACTTCCCTGTCAAGGTCCCTACGTCTTCTCCGCCTGCACCTGGTGTACTGGCGCCTGGCTGCAACGCAGTCTCTGCGAAGTTGCGCGAGATTGGCAGACCACCAGTACACCTGGGGCTTCGGGGGCCGATACCTGGCTCTTGACATGGATGCGTCGCACACCTGCGTCATTGTGTTTCGAAACCAGTCCGCTTCGGTTTCTACATCCATAGGGCCTGGTGGCGCGGGTGACCAAGATCTTACGATCGCCGCTTCCCGTAGAGCCTCACGGTCGAGGCTTCGCAGTTGCCACCTGTGGCTGCTGCCCGATAGGGTCCTGTTAGGGCCAACCGGTATCACAGGGAGGGAAGAGACGCTAAATCGGATATACCGATGGTCTGAAAGCGTCTCCTCGACCTCCAGCACCCTCCAATCCTGGACACGGCGCGCCACGGCAGGGCTTGCGAACGAGATGTCCACGATGGATCCGCCCTGCATCCGTACACACGTGTCGACTGATCCCCTATTCAGAACAACAAGCCCGGTCTCGAGCATCCACCGTTCCACCATCGAACCACGCAGATTTGTTGCCGGGGATCCCCACGCTACTGACTTCGCGTTGAAGTCCCCCGCAACAACCACGGGATAGGGATGACTCTGCCGCACGAGACCCGTAAGCCGTGCCAGAAAGTCGCCGAAATCACTCGTCGGACGGTTTGGAGAGAAATACGCCGAAATAACAACAATATCCCCCACCCGGGCCGCGACGCATCCCGAAGCCTGCACTATGTCCTGAAGTGGCGGGCAGCCTGCACTCGGCCTGGAAATTAAACAAGCCAAATCTTCGTTATCTCTTGCCCAACCAGGAGACAAGCGATAAGGCTCGGCCACTATAGCTACACCAATCCTCCACTGGGCCAGGCTCTGGAACATTATGTCCTGGGCCCTAGCGCTGTGATTCAAGTTCACTTGAAGAAAACTTAGAGGGGCCATCAATCTGTGGTCATGCTCTCTGCTACACCTCTGGTAACAGGAGCGGCTTTGGCCGCCTGGTCCCTGGGTCCAGTTTTATTACCGGCTGCCCTTTTCCCTTTTCGTCCATTCCCGCTGCTCTTGCAAGCCCATCCGCCGATCTTGTGGTCGGAAGGCCTGTTAGCAGCAGCGCACAACACACAATGCGGTGCTCCGGTGCATTCCGCTGATTTATGTCCAGCCATTCCGCACCGGAAACACAGGGTGCTGCGATCGTCCGCGACTGTGCACTGCTCCTTTACGTGGCCGGCCTCCAGGCACCTGAAGCAGCGTAACGGCTTCTGATCGAGCAGGCGAATGTGTGCAGACACCCATCCTACGAGCAATCGTCCGCCATCGACTACTTTTCGGGCAGCCGTGACAGGGCAGTTGACTACCACTGTCCCCATATTCGATCGATTTCTCCGGATTGTGCCGACCCTGACTTCCTCGACCTGGCACTCTCCGGTGCGAGCTATCGCCACAGCAACCTCCTCGGCTGTCACAGAGTCGTCAAGTTCTGAGATCCGTAAGCCAGCAGACTTGACGGGCCTGGATACTGCGACGTCCTCAGGGTCGAGAATCGAACGTAACTTTTCGGCTAGCGTATCCGCCTTTTCACCACTTGTAGTCCCGGGAATTTTAAGTACCCGCGCACCAGATGCGGCGACCCTGAATTGCACCCCGGTAATCCCTAGCTCAGGCAAATTGAGGTGTTGTTTAGCCTGGACCAAGATGCTGGCATAGGAAAGGCCCTTCTCCTGTGCTTTTGGCTGGAGGCGCAGCACCACCGCTGTCGACCGTGGAGCGCTCAAGTTGGGCTTTCGGTCAAAGCCCTGAGACTTTGACGACTTCTTGCTCTTTTTGCCAGCGGAGGAGACCCGTCTCGCTTCTCGAACTTGCTTGCGACGACGGCGGTTCACAACCGTCCATTCCTCCCCATCAGCTGCAGGGGCCGAAGGGGTATTCGGCTTTTCTCCAGTTTGGGACGGTTGCGTAGTCTTCTTCGGAGGAAGGGGAGGTGACCTATTAGCTTTGACTTTCCCCTTCTTTTTCCCTTTCCTCTTTTCCGGAGGATTTTGAGGGATAGCTGCAGGTCCCTCTGGGATTTCATTGACCTGTAGTCCTTGGCTGTGGGGTTCGGGGACACTGACCATTTCAACAGCTGGCGGTGACGCGAGAGGACTCTCAGGTGGCTCCGTGCGCACCCGATCCGCGGCAAGAGATGGTCGCAAACGTCTTTCGGGCAGCAGTCTATCCTTGATTCCCTCAATACGGGCATCAATCATAAAACCGACCCGATTCATGATGGACCGGGCCAGTTCCTCCACGTCAATCCCGGTGTGTCTTTCCTCCGATGGGGGGACTCTTATTTGGGCCTGGGAACGCTGTAGGTCGGCTCTCAACTCTGCTACCTCCCCACGTAGCTCAGTCAGCTCCGCCTTCAGTCTCGCGTTCTCTGCCGCAACTTTGGCCGTTTCCGCGGAGACTGTGCTTCGACGCAGAATTTCGACCGCCTGTTTTATGGTGCGCACTTCGGCATTTAGCGCCTTGCGGGAGGTGCCCTTAAGATTTAATGATTTAAGGGTCACTTCCGCGATGCATTCTGCCGTCTTCATTAACCCGTCAAGAACGACAGATGCCGAAGGCTCCCCCTCCAGCACAATCTCCGCTGGGTCCTCCAAACCTTGTCGTACCTGACGAGTCTGCTGAATCTTGCGGACCTCCTCTGCTAACTCTCGCTCAGCCTGAAGGTGCATCTCCTCTCGCTCCAGGTTGAGGAGCTCCCGCTTGGCCTTCGCCAGTCCAACGTACTCACCAGTGGTTGGGGGTCTTCCGCGACCTTTAGTAGCGACCGACTTTTTCAACCTACCAGACGCTGACTCATCACTCCCGCTGCGAGAGCAGGATTTAAAATCTTCCTGGTCAGTGGGAATCGGCGTGTCTACCCGCATGAAGCGGCCACGCTCATCCCGCACTGGTGCCGGTACTGCCCAACCAGCGCGTGAGCGCCCTCGACTGCAGCGAGCCGTCGACATCTTAGGGGGATCTGGTTTATCTCCCTCTTCGTTCGAGGTCGAATCCGACCCAGAACGGTTTTCTCCCCGGCGCTTGTTAGGTTTTTGGCGAGGTTTGCTCCAAAATTTGGAGGGTCGCTCACCCTCACCGTCATCCGTTGCTGGAAAATCGTGAGACCCAGGGCTGCAAGTCCTTGACCCACCACTCCGTAAATCTCCCTCGCCCATGATGGACTCTCGCGAGGACGACAGCGTCAGGCCCTTTTCAATGTTTTGCAGCGTACGCCGCACCATCTGAGAACCCGTCACTACAGCATCAGAAGAGCGACAGTCCAATGACTTTGCACCTGTAGCAACATCCGAATCAATTTGCATATCAATATCCCTATTCACGCTTCGTTTTTTGGGGACCGTCACTTTAGTGACCTCAGTCCCCCCAGGTTTACCAAAATCTAAATCGTCGTGCTTATCAAAAGTCCGTGAGGTTTTGCCATGGTTTGCAGGAATACTCAAGCGAA
This sequence comes from Dircenna loreta, assembly GCA_963555665.1. Taxonomy (NCBI): domain Eukaryota; kingdom Metazoa; phylum Arthropoda; class Insecta; order Lepidoptera; family Nymphalidae; genus Dircenna; species Dircenna loreta. The sequence goes on from OY743087.1 coordinate 29,980, forward strand.
TGCTGCCCCCCCCAGAATACGAGGGGCGGCCGGTAGTCTCGTGCGCCACCGAGGCGCGCGAGACTACCGAGAGGGATTCTCCGGTTTTACCGGTACCCTCCTGGGGTAGTGTTTCTTTACAATCCGCCATTATTCATAGTTTGCCACTTTGCGGGAGTGGCCCCCAAACACCTAACTCATCAACAGAAAGAAAACAAAAAGAAACAAAAAAGAAAAACAAAAGAAAGGAAACGAAGAAAAAGAGACAAGAAAAGAAAGAAGAAACAAAAAAGTAATTGCCACTTTGTACTCTCTGCTGCTCAGAGAGATACAAAGCGACAATGGCTCATTTCCGGGTGAGCTCCCCCGCCTTCTTAGCGCTTGCCAGATAACCCTACGCCACAGCACGCTAGACCGCGGTTTCGGGGTGGTTTTTTATAGAGGTTTCCTTCCTCGCGGCCCAGCAAGTGGGCCCCCGGTCCCGGCCGAAGTGCAATGGCCGGGTTACGGTTTGATGGCTGCTCTTAGTCTGGCCCCTCACCCTAAGCCTCCCGGTATGAGTGACTCTGCCGGTATAGCCTCAGGGATCATTGGGACACGCAAGCCCCCCCACCACGACAAGGTGGCAGCCTCGGGGGGGAACCTAACCTAACCTAACCTAACCTAACCTAACCTAACCTAACCTAACCTAACCTAACCTAACCTAACCTAACCTAACCTTTTTTTTTTTTTTTTTTTTTTTTTTTTTTTTTCGCGTGGGGAAAATCCTCATGGATACCACTCCGGTACGGGGGACCAGAGTGGTTATGCCGGACTCTTACCGGCTAAAAACCCCACGTGTGAGCAGTCCTCCGCCATGGTGAGGCAAGATGGGGTCGCGCGAGCATTCGCCACCTTGCCCCAGCGGTAAGCCCGGATGTGATTCTATCCGGGCTCCGGCATCACATTTGGGGCGACCTTGCTGACACAAAGGCCACCCCTCCGACGTATGGGGTCATTTTGCTGTCCAGCCGGAAGTCCCCCGACTTCCAGCCGGTGACCCCATTATTACGGAGGGAGGAGGAGGTTGGCGAACCGTCGCCTCCTTGCCCCTGTACGTCTGCGCCGGAGTGAGTCAAGGGAGGCATTGTTCTCTCTGACCCGCTCCGCGGCCTCCTTCTGCATCATCACCTCTTCACAGAAAGAGACCGCCGCCTGCCACGATCTCTCACTGGCGAGCATGGCGTTCACAACACCCGGCAGAGAGAGATCCCTTCCCAAGGCCTCCGAAAGTGTGTGCCGCTGCGAACTATATGCGGCACACACCTCCAGTGTATGGAGCGCCGTATCCTCTGGCGCTCCACATTCGTGGCAGACCGGGGTGGCCTCCCGTCTCGCAATTTGGTGCAGGTATTTCCCAAAGCATCCGTGTCCGGATAGCACCTGCACCAAACGGAAGGTCAGCGACCCGAACCGCCGCCTCACCCATTGTCGGAAGACCGGCCTTATTGCGTCCACCGTCCACTGCCCGGGGACTGGTGGGGCCAGGTCCTCCGTCCACCGACTAAATAGGGTGTCCTGCGCCTCTCTGCGGATGCGTGCGACCTCCTCCCCAGTCAGGGCCTCCCCTCGGGACTTCCTCGCCGCCAAAAAGTGATACGTTGCGGCGAGGACCTCCGCTTGCAGCTCCCAGGGAGCATCTCCGGCCAGCACACACGCCGCCGTCCATGAGACCGTCCGGTATCCGCGTATCGCCCTCGTCGCGATGACCCGTTGCGGACGACGCAGTAGGGTTTTGTTGGCGCGACTGAGGGCGTCCGCCCAGACGGGTGCCCCATACATGGCCATACTCCGGATGACTCCGGAGTACAGCCGACGACAATTGGAACTAGGCCCACCTTTATTCGGCAGCAGCCTGCCCAGAGAAGCAGCGGCTCTGACGACTTTCGGGGCCAGTTCGGTAAAGTGGGCCCCGAAACTCCACCGCCCGTCCAAGATGAGACCCAAATATTTCATCTGGGTCCCGACTCGGATCGCCACCCCATCCAGCATCAGCCGAGTACCTGGTGGGGGTCCTCCCCGAGGCCCATGAAATAGTAGGGCCTCAGTTTTAGAGAGGGCGACATCCAGCCCTAGGGCGCGTATACGGCTGACTACGAGCGCCGTACTAACCGCTGCCGACCGCAATACTTCCCGGAGGTCCTTTCCCTTGACTACGACCAGGGTGTCATCCGCGTAGCACGCCACCCGCACGCTCGCAGGAAGCGTGCCACGAAGCACCCAGTCGTAGCCTATGTTCCACAAGAGCGGACCCAGCACCGACCCCTGTGGAACCCCGCACGATACGCGACGGCGCTTTACACCGTCGCAGCCTTGCACCAAGACCTCGCGACCGTCAAGGTAGTCGGCTAACAGCCTCCGCAGATACAGAGGCACCCGATGATATCGGAGTGCCTCCTGTATTGTCGCGTGCGGTAGGCTGTTGAAGGCGTTGGCGATATCCAGGGAAACCGCCAACGCCTTTTCTCCCTCACGGACCGACGTCTGCGTCCATCCCTTGAGCCAGAGCAGGGCGTCTATTGTGGAGCGCTCTGCCCTGAAACCGTACTGGGCCTCGGACAGCCCAGGACCAGTGCCCTCCAGGTGCTGGACGACACGGGAAGCGACCACTCTCTCGAACATTTTGCCCGTGTCATCCAGCAAGACTATGGGCCTGTACGCGGAGGGCGAGTCAGCGGGTCGCCCTTCCTTCCGCAACAGGCATAGCCTTCCGTCTTTCCACGGCTTCGGGAACCGGCCAGACGTGAAGCAGGCGTTGAATATTTCCCGAAGCCGACCACTCATCTCCTGGAGGGCAATTCCCAACACCCGGGCCGGGATACCATCCGGGCCAGGCGCTGTTTTCTTACCACTCAGGCGGGAGACAGCAAAATCCATTTCTGCCTCCGAAACGGGCGGGATGGAGGTGTCGATGCTTGACTCCTCGACGACGGCCATCGTTGGAGGGGTAAAGTCTGGGTCTCGTTCTGGAAACAGCCCACCCAATACCCGGTCCAGTAGCCCGGACTGAATAGATTCCGTGACCGGGGGCGTCTGCTGCCGGAAGTTTTTTCGCGCAGCCTTGTATGGACGCCCCCACGGATCTCTATCTAGGCTAACCAGGGCCTCACCAAACGCCTGCGATTTGGCCCTAATGATCGCCAGCTGTAGCTCCTTCTTGGCGAGGCGGTACGCCTCATACAGCTGGCGCTCCGTCTGCAGCTCCACGACCGACATCTGTTCGTCAGTCCGGCCGTGTCGTAATCTCCTGCAATGGCCATAAGGCCGTCGTGCAGCCGTGCAGGCGGCCCGGAGATTCGCAATCTTCAAACCCCACCAGTAGACCTCACGGCGTGTGGGCTGGCGGCGGAACCGCGGCATGGCTGCATCGCAAACTCCCGTCACCGCTTTGCAAAAGCGATTTGCTGCGAGGTCTACGTCCGGTTCCGAGGGAACGTTCAACCATGTTTGAATGATTGCCGCCTCCCTCGCAAGTTCCGCATCTAGGCGGCTGACGGCCCAGCGTGGAAATTTCGCAACCTCAGCGGAGCCACGAGGCGTTCCTCTGACGTGGGAGGTGGTGACCTCAAACCGTATATATTTATGGTCCGAGAGAGTCTCCACCTCCGACAGCACCCTCCATGCCCCAACACGCGCGGCGACAGACGGGTTGGCGAACGATAAGTCCACCACGGACCCACCGTTGTGTCGCACACACGTATGGGCCGACCCTATGTTGAGCAGGGTCAAGCCCGTGGACACCGCCCACTCCCTGACGATTTCCCCACGGGAGTCAGTCGAGGAGTTTCCCCAATCCCGGGCCTTTGCATTGAAGTCTCCTAGAAGAAGGACTTGACGTGGCACCTGTCTTCGAACCGCACTGGCTAAGAAGTCTAAAAAGATCTCCAGTTCTGCTACGGTTTTGTTGGGGGAGAAGTATATGCCTACCACAGCATATTCTCCCCATTTGGCCACAGCATAGCCTGCTCCCCTCTCTTCGGTTAATAGGGGCGGGCTGCTAACATCTGATCGTTTTATGATGGCAACAGAGTCATTCTGGTCTCCCACCCAGCAAGCATGGGAAGGAGGAACATAGTACGGCTCTGCCGCCACCGCCACGTCTATCTGCCACTGCGCCATGGCCTGCATGAGTAGGTCTTGGGCTTGGGCGCAGTGGTTTAGGTTCGTCTGAAGGAAGTTGTGATGTCTGACTTGATCCATGAATTATTCAGACATCACAACCTCCTCCTCGTCCGCCGCTTGGGGAACGATCGCCGTCACGGTATTTACCTGGTTCTCAACCGATTGAGTAACCCGGGTCCCATTTGGCTTCCCTTTCGACGTCGCAGGCTTGCATCTGCGACCGCACATTACATGCCCAAAGGGCTTGCCAGACTCGGCGCATATCGCGCAGCGTGGAGTGGCCTCCTTGCAGACAGCAATCTTATGACCTGCACGTCCACATCGGAAGCACAGGTCCCCTCTGTCTGCTGATGCTGGACACTGAGGGCGCGTATGACCCAGTCCCATGCACTTAAAGCAGCGCATGGGAAGCGCCTCCATGGCCACCACACGCACTGAGCTCCACCCAATGAGCAATCTGCCCTTCTCGGTCAGCTCTTTCGCTGCTGAGATCGGACAGGTGACGACGACGGAACCGGTTCCTCCAAAACTGGGCCGAATGGCCCCAATCTTCACCATGCCGACCTCAACCGCTGCTGCTTTAGCGACCGCCTCAGCCACATTCTCCTTGGTGGCGGTGTCGTCCAGGCCCGAGATCTTCACTTGTACAGATTTCATAGGCCTGGCAACGTTCGCCACGCCGGCTAACGCATCGCGCAGTTTTTCCGCGAGCCTATCTGCCTTCGAGTGATTTTCGGAGCCCGGGATCTCTAGCATTCTGGCTCCCGTCATCGTCTGACGGAAGCGAATTTGCTCGATGCCGAGCTCCTGCAGATCAACTTTTTGTTGGGCCGTCTGCAAAATGGCGCTGTAGGTTAGCCCTTTAGCCGCTGCTTCAGGCTGCAGCGACAGCACAACCGCCGCAGTCTTGGGGGACTTTGACACCTTAGGCCTTTTGAATTTCTTGGCTGCGGGCGTAGCGGGTTTCTTCGTGCTCTCCTTTGCGGTAGCTGCTCCCTTTGTCGAGGTGGGCCGAGCGGGTGGAGAAGCGCCTGCCGTAGGGGTGGAAGATTTTCCTTTCCCCTTTCCCTTACCCTTACCCTTCCTCTTCACCACCGTTGCCCAGGACTCCTCCTGGGGTGCCGTCTTGGGGTCGGCTATCGGTGCCACTTGCGGTGTCGCAGGCACACTAGGCACGGCACGTACTACGTCCGCTCGCAGTGGTGGACGCATCGTTGGTGCCGGCAAAAGACGGTCCTCGATTCCTGCAATTCGGGCGTTAATCATATCACCCAAAGTGCAGGTCAAGGACCGCTCCAGTCTTTCGATTAAGTCAGCCCCCATCACGGCCACAGGAGGCGTCGTCGTACCAGCCGCACTAGCGCTGGCAGCAGCAGTGGCGGCTGCAGCAGCCTCGGACTTAGCTTCGGCGAAACCACGCCGCAGCGCCTTCACCTCCGCTTTGATGGCTTCCACCTCGAGCTTGAGACGGCGATTCTCGGCCCTCAGCCGCCTCGTCTCCTCAGCCTCACTCCTCGAGGCAAGAGCATCTACCACCTCGCTCAGGGCCGAAGTGGACCTCTTCAGGCGGGACACGAACTCGCCCTTGAGGTTGCCTGATTTTTTCGCAACCTCCATAATTATAGCGAGGCCTTCACCCGCCTTCGCCTTCAACTCTTGCGCATTTAATGCGCCCACGTCCGAATCGTTATCGTCCGTAGCGGTGTCATACTGGGTATCAGTCACTTCAACCTCGTCTGACCGCAAAGAAGCAGGTTTCCGAAAACCTTCGCGAGAAGAGCTTGACTTTGCTCCCCTTCCTCTTCGGGCGGAATGAACCTTAGCGGTCGGAATCTCTTCGGTCTCCGTGTCTGAGCAAAACCGCCCAGGCTCGAAGAACGCAGAGGACGGCCGCTTGCGTTGTCCTTTTGTTGCGCGTGCAACTACGACATCGGAATCCTCCGAATGGCCCTGAGAAGGACCTTTCTCACTCATATCTATTTCGATCTCCACTTTGGACTCGACGTAGAATCCGTCAGCATCATTTTGGCTCTGAGAAGGGCCTTTTGGCTGGCCCTGAGAAGGGCCTTTTGGCTGGCCCTGAGAAGGGCCTTTTGGTTGGCTCTGAGAAGAGCCTTTTGGTTGGCCCTGAGAAGGGCCTTTGGTAAATCTTCCGAGGCTGTTACGCACAGGAAGCATCGCGACAAATCTCTTAAAGACACACTCACCCAAGTATCGTTTGCAGTATTTGGTCACCCGCCTGCCACCTGCGTTACCGGGGTCAGGACGGGGTCCAGGGGAGACGACGAGGACGTAACTTGCAAACACTTGGGGACTCCCCCACCTAACCTAACCTAACCTAACCTAACCTAACCTAACCCAAGTCTTAAAACTAATTGAATCGCTTCTAAGTCCCGGTTCTTTCGATATTTTCTTTTGCTTTTGTGTGACCCCATCTCTCTAGATTACAATAGTTTCGTTTCTGATAGCGTATAATTCTATCTGACGCCATTTTGTTTTAATTTACTTAAATAATTGTTGTTTCAATTCCATAACTTTTTTATAGTATAACCTACAGATTTGCTTTCTTCGGATAATATCCAGAACTAATTGAGGCGCATCTTTTGACACCCCTTGCGTCCGTATCGGATCATCCCTTGAGGAAAATCTAAGGGTTTTTCATTAAATTTTTAAGTTTTTGTTCGGAAAACTTTTTCAACTTACATTTTTCAAAATTTCTTTTAGTATATTCGTTTAGATCAGATTATTACAAATCTTTTGACACCCATATCATCCCCCATCGGTTCATCCCTTAGGGTGATATTGTGGTTTAAACAGTAAAAAAACCAGTTTTTGTTAAGGAAAATTTTTCATTTTCTAACTTTTCAATTTTCTTTCTATCTCGTCAGATAGGTATTAACCAGACGCACGTTTTGACACCTCTATCGTCTCGATAGCTTCATCCCTCGTCGAGTTATTCGCGAAAAACGGCATAAATAGGAACTAAAAAGTTTACCTAAGCGTTGTTAATATTAAGTAAAATAAGTCTTAAAACTAATTGAATCGCTTCTAAGTCCCGGTTCTTTCGATATTTTCTTTTGCTTTTGTGTGACCCCATCTCTCTAGATTACAATAGTTTCGTTTCTGATAGCGTATAATTCTATCTGACGCCATTTTGTTTTAATTTACTTAAATAATTGTTGTTTCAATTCCATAACTTTTTTATAGTATAACCTACAGATTTGCTTTCTTCGGATAATATCCAGAACTAATTGAGGCGCATCTTTTGACACCCCTTGCGTCCGTATCGGATCATCCCTTGAGGAAAATCTAAGGGTTTTTCATTAAATTTTTAAGTTTTTGTTCGGAAAACTTTTTCAACTTACATTTTTCAAAATTTCTTTTAGTATATTCGTTTAGATCAGATTATTACAAATCTTTTGACACCCATATCATCCCCCATCGGTTCATCCCTTAGGGTGATATTGTGGTTTAAACAGTAAAAAAACCAGTTTTTGTTAAGGAAAATTTTTCATTTTCTAACTTTTCAATTTTCTTTCTATCTCGTCAGATAGGTATTAACCAGACGCACGTTTTGACACCTCTATCGTCTCGATAGCTTCATCCCTCGTCGAGTTATTCGCGAAAAACGGCATAAATAGGAACTAAAAAGTTTACCTAAGCGTTGTTAATATTAAGTAAAATAAGTCTTAAAACTAATTGAATCGCTTCTAAGTCCCGGTTCTTTCGATATTTTCTTTTGCTTTTGTGTGACCCCATCTCTCTAGATTACAATAGTTTCGTTTCTGATAGCGTATAATTCTATCTGACGCCATTTTGTTTTAATTTACTTAAATAATTGTTGTTTCAATTCCATAACTTTTTTATAGTATAACCTACAGATTTGCTTTCTTCGGATAATATCCAGAACTAATTGAGGCGCATCTTTTGACACCCCTTGCGTCCGTATCGGATCATCCCTTGAGGAAAATCTAAGGGTTTTTCATTAAATTTTTAAGTTTTTGTTCGGAAAACTTTTTCAACTTACATTTTTCAAAATTTCTTTTAGTATATTCGTTTAGATCAGATTATTACAAATCTTTTGACACCCATATCATCCCCCATCGGTTCATCCCTTAGGGTGATATTGTGGTTTAAACAGTAAAAAAACCAGTTTTTGTTAAGGAAAATTTTTCATTTTCTAACTTTTCAATTTTCTTTCTATCTCGTCAGATAGGTATTAACCAGACGCACGTTTTGACACCTCTATCGTCTCGATAGCTTCATCCCTCGTCGAGTTATTCGCGAAAAACGGCATAAATAGGAACTAAAAAGTTTACCTAAGCGTTGTTAATATTAAGTAAAATAAGTCTTAAAACTAATTGAATCGCTTCTAAGTCCCGGTTCTTTCGATATTTTCTTTTGCTTTTGTGTGACCCCATCTCTCTAGATTACAATAGTTTCGTTTCTGATTGCGTATAATTCTATCTGACGCCATTCTGTTTTAATTTAATTAAATAATTGTTGTTTCAATTCCATAACTTTTTTATAGTATAACCTACAGATTTGCTTTCTTCGGATAATATCCAGAACTAATCGAGGCGCATCTTTTGACACCCCTTGCGTCCGTATCGGATCATCCCTTGAGGAAAATCTAAGGGTTTTTCATTAAATTTTTAAGTTTTTGTTCGGAAAACTTTTTCAACTTACATTTTTCAAAATTTCTTTTAGTATATTCGTTTAGATCAGATTATTACAAATCTTTTGACACCCATATCATCCCCCATCGGTTCATCCCTTAGGGTGATATTGTGGTTTAAACAGTAAAAAAACCAGTTTTTGTTAAGGAAAATTTTTCATTTTCTAACTTTTCAATTTTCTTTCTATCTCGTCAGATAGGTATTAACCAGACGCACGTTTTGACACCTCTATCGTCTCATCCCTCGCCGAGTTATTCGCGAAAAACGGTAAAAATTGGAACTAAAAAGTTTACCTAAGCGTTGTTAAACTTAAGTAAAATAAGACTAAAAATTACTTGAATCGCTTCTAAGTCCCGGTTCTTTCGATATTTTCTTTTGCTTTTGTGTGACCCCATCTCTCTAGATTACAATAGTTTCGTTTCTGATTGCGTATAATTCTATCTGACGCCATTCTGTTTTAATTTAATTAAATAATTGTTGTTTCAATTCCATAACTTTTTTATAGTATAACCTACAGATTTGCTTTCTTCGGATAATATCCAGAACTAATCGAGGCGCATCTTTTGACACCCCTTGCGTCCCTATCGGATCATCCCTTGAGGAAAATCTGAGGGTTTTTCATTAAATTTTTAAGTTTTTGTTCGGAAAACTTTTTCAAATTTCAATTTTCAAAATTTCTTTTAGTATATTCGTTTAGATCAGATTATCACAAATCTTTTGACACCCATATCATCCCCATCGGTTCATCCCTTAGGGTGATATTGTGGTTTAAACAGTAAAAAACCAGTTTTTCTTAAGGAAAATTTTTCATTTTCAAATTTTTCGATTTTCTTTCTATCTCGTCAGATAGGTATTAATCAGACGCACCTTTTGACACCTCTATCGTCTCGATAGCTTCATCCCTCGCCGAGTTATTCGCGAAAAACGGTAAAAATTGGAACTAAAAAGTTTACCTAAGCGTTGTTAAACTTAAGTAAAATAAGACTAAAAATTACTTGAATCGCTTCTAAGTCCCGGTTCTTTCGATATTTTCTTTTGCTTTTGTGTGACCCCATCTCTCTAGATTACAATAGTTTCGTTTCTGATTGCGTATAATTCTATCTGACGCCATTCTGTTTTAATTTAATTAAATAATTGTTGTTTCAATTCCATAACTTTTTTATAGTATAACCTACAGATTTGCTTTCTTCGGATAATATCCAGAACTAATCGAGGCGCATCTTTTGACACCCCTTGCGTCCCTATCGGATCATCCCTTGAGGAAAATCTGAGGGTTTTTCATTAAATTTTTAAGTTTTTGTTCGGAAAACTTTTTCAAATTTCAATTTTCAAAATTTCTTTTAGTATATTCGTTTAGATCAGATTATCACAAATCTTTTGACACCCATATCATCCCCATCGGTTCATCCCTTAGGGTGATATTGTGGTTTAAACAGTAAAAAACCAGTTTTTCTTAAGGAAAATTTTTCATTTTCAAATTTTTCGATTTTCTTTCTATCTCGTCAGATAGGTATTAATCAGACGCACCTTTTGACACCTCTATCGTCTCGATAGCTTCATCCCTCGCCGAGTTATTCGCGAAAAACGGTAAAAATTGGAACTAAAAAGTTTACCTAAGCGTTGTTAAACTTAAGTAAAATAAGACTAAAAATTACTTGAATCGCTTCTAAGTCCCGGTTCTTTCGATATTTTCTTTTGCTTTTGTGTGACCCCATCTCTCTAGATTACAATAGTTTCGTTTCTGATTGCGTATAATTCTATCTGACGCCATTCTGTTTTAATTTAATTAAATAATTGTTGTTTCAATTCCATAACTTTTTTATAGTATAACCTACAGATTTGCTTTCTTCGGATAATATCCAGAACTAATCGAGGCGCATCTTTTGACACCCCTTGCGTCCCTATCGGATCATCCCTTGAGGAAAATCTGAGGGTTTTTCATTAAATTTTTAAGTTTTTGTTCGGAAAACTTTTTCAAATTTCAATTTTCAAAATTTCTTTTAGTATATTCGTTTAGATCAGATTATCACAAATCTTTTGACACCCATATCATCCCCATCGGTTCATCCCTTAGGGTGATATTGTGGTTTAAACAGTAAAAAACCAGTTTTTCTTAAGGAAAATTTTTCATTTTCAAATTTTTCGATTTTCTTTCTATCTCGTCAGATAGGTATTAATCAGACGCACCTTTTGACACCTCTATCGTCTCGATAGCTTCATCCCTCGCCGAGTTATTCGCGAAAAACGGTTTTGAAATTGAACGCCCACCCGCCCTATAGGGATAACCAGAATAAGGAAGTTAATTTTTGGCGAAAAATTTTTTATTTGCTTATTTTATAGAGCCCACCTTGACATTCAGAAATATACACTTGGATACGACTTTTATATACCCAGCTGCTGAAATATTGAACAAAACTATACCTTTTTAAAATTATTTGTATACTAACTTTCTTCATTGTTCTTTGATTCTATTAAGCCACAACAAAACAAATCTTATTAGTTGACTGATACACACCTCCGACATGTTTAGAATTACTCGCACACCATCCAAACAAGGAGACACAACCGGATCTCCCGCAAAAACGGGAACATCAAATGTGAGGCGTAGTATAGAAGCAGAATTGGAATCTGCCAGCCCACCGACCGTGTCTCCTCCTGCAAGCCAGACGCAAGCCGATTCTGTCAAACCAGTATCGGATACAACGCATCGGCCAAAGGCAATGACCACACGCAGACCACCGGTTATTGACCGCACCCCTCCTGAGGAACCACGCTACCCAAATCGCGTCGCGGAAGCTAGGGCTTGCCTTTCAAAAGGTAAGCTACACCTGAATAACTCCCGCAACATTAAAACGGAGATCAAAACAGCCGTCTCGGGGGTACTAGACCGCCTCTATCAACTGGTTAAGGAGGCGGATAAAGACTCCCAATGTATAGAAAAATTGGGACCTAGGGCGTCAGAGGTTGAAGTAGCGGAGGCTGTAGCCAGGCCAACTGACCTAACTTTCGTAGTCGACCAAGTCACAAACGCGGACCTAAAAAATCTCAGGCACCAAATAGAGACGCACACAAAGCTACTGACGGAAAATAACGAAAGAATGGAGAAATTAAAAACACAAATGGAAGAACATAAGGACTACCTTAGTCAGGTTAAAACATACGCGAGCGTAACGATGAACGGCACTAACGGCGCTAGCGGTTCGCAGTTGAGACGAAGCGCACTGCACTCAGTCGTCGTATCGTCAAAGCAGGGCACGGAAACAGGAGACGAAGTATTGGAGCAGGTAAGGAAGGCTGTTGAAGCGAAAGAGGGATGGGTGAAGGTAGAAAGAGTGAGGAAAGCGAAAGAAGGCAAGGTCATAATGGGTTTTGATAGCAAGGAAGAGAGGGACAAGGTTAAGACACGCCTCGAGGAAAGAGCGATAGGACTCAGAGTCGAGGAGGCCAGGAACAAAAACCCACTTCTGATTCTAAGAAATGTGCTGGTGGTAAACACCGATGAAGACATTGTTAAGGCGATCAAGAATCAGAACAGTGGGGTTCTTAGCGGACTCGATGAAGGAGAATGCAGCCTTGAAATTAAATACAGGCGTAAAGCAAGAAACCCCCACACGTGCCATGTGGTAGTCTCGGTTTCACCAACGGTGTGGCAGAGGGTTATGTCATTGGGCTATATCCACATAGACCTCCAAAGAGTAAAAGCGGAAGATCAGTCGCCACTAGTGCAGTGCACCCGCTGTCTCGGATACGGGCATGGCAGACGGTTCTGCAAAGAACCGGCTGACCTGTGCAGCCACTGTGGAGGTTCCCACATGCGAGCGGATTGCCCAAAATGGGCTGCCGGTTCGGAACCCTCGTGTAGAAACTGTACAAGCGCCAAACATGAACAGGTGGCGCACAACGCCTTTAGTGACTCTTGCCCCGTTAGGAAAAGGTGGGATGCCATAGCGAGGTCCTCGGTAAGTTATTGCTAAGGGCACCCCGGGCGGCAAAACCAGACACCTAATCCTTCAAGCTAATCTCCAGAGGAAAAAGTTAGCCACGGAAGAATCGATACTGGAAGCAACGAAAAGAAAAGCAGCGATCACACTCATTCAAGAACCCTACGTTGGTGGAATACAGATTTGAAACAAAATAAAACAGAAACAGAACAAGAGATTGGCACACAAATAAACATAGAAAATTTACAAGATATCATGCAGGGACAATCTAGACTAACATTTTTAATATACTGTACGGAAGTCTTGAAGAAAGTGATTTAAAGGAATAACACAGACTAAAAAATATACGTTTGCAAAATATTGTATAATATAAAAGTATGTATGTAAATAGTTGTATTGTATAAAAGTATATATAAAATTATTTTATCGCATAAAAGTATGTATAAAAATGGTTATATCTTTTAAAATTATGTATGAAAATTGTCATATTGTTTAAAGTATGTTTTAAAATTATTTTATAGTATAAAAGTATGTTTAAAAATTGTTGTATTGTATAAAAGTATAACTAGAAATTTTTGTATTGTTTAAAGTATGTTAAAAATTATTTTATAGTATAAAAGTATGTGTAAAAATTGTTGTATTGCATAAAAGTATAATTAAGAATTTTTGTATCGGTTAAAAGTATGTATAAAAATTTCTGTATTGTTTAAAAGTATGTTTAAAATTATTTTATAGTATAAAAGTATGTATAAAAATTGTTGTATTGTTTTAAAAGTATGTATAAAAATTATTGTATTGTTTTAAAAGTATGTATAAAAATTGTTGTATTGTTTTTTAAAAGTATGTTTAAAAATTGCAGTATTGTTTTAAATATAGTATAAAAATTGTTGTATTGTTTAAAAGTATGTATAAGAATTGTATTGTTTTAAACGTATATTTAAAGATTTGTTGAATTGTTTAAAAGTATGTATAAGAATTGCTGTATTGTTTTTTAAAAGTATGTATAAAAATTGTTGTATTGTTTTAAAAGTATGTATAAAAATTGTTGTATTGTTTTAAAAGTATGTATAAAAATTACTGTATTGTTTTAAAAGTATGTATAAAAATTGTTGTATTGTTTTTTAAAAGTATGTTTAAAAATTGCAGTATTGTTTTAAATATAGTATAAAAATTGTTGTATTGTTTAAAAGTATGTATAAGAATTGTATTGTTTTAAACGTATATTTAAAGATTTGTTGAATTGTTTAAAAGTATGTATAAGAATTGCTGTATTGTTTTTTAAAAGTATGTTTAAAAATTGTTGTATTGTTTTAAAAGTAAGTATAAAACTGTTGTATTGTTTAAGAGTAAATATAGAAATTGTAGTATTGTATAAGAGTATATATAAAAATTGTTCTATTGTTTTAAAAGTATGTTATTAAAAAATTGTTGCATTATATAAAAGTATGTATAAAAACCGTTGTATTGTTTTAAAAGTAAGTATAAAAATTGTTGTATTGTATAAGAGTAAAATAAAAACTTGGTGTATTGTTTAAAAGTATGTATAAAAATTGTTGTACTGTTTTTCAAAAGTAGTTTTTAAAAATTGTTGTATTGTATAAATAATAGAAAAATGAAAATCTAAGTTAGAAAACATATTAAGACGACTCGTATGTTGAGAGTCGTCCTAGATACATAAGGTCTGCAGCACTGTAGCCGCAGGTGAACGATAAATAAATAAATAAAAAAAAAAAAAAAAAAAACCTAACCTAACCTAACCTAACCTAACCTAACCTTTTTTTTTTTTTTTTTTTTTTTTTTTTTTTCAGCGGGGAAATGCATTTACGCACCGTCCCGGTCCCGCGGGGGCGTGACCGGGGTGTGTGGGACTCACCCGCGAGGGAATACCCACTAAAACCCCGCTTTTCGTCCTCCTGTTCGCTTTAGGGCAGGAGCCGCGGGAACGCAAGCGACATCCGTGAACTCCTCAGCGACCGGCCCATTGGCCTCAGCACGACGCGCAACTGCAGCGCGCCCAATCGTCTTCTGTGCCGCTTTATTGCGACGCTCTCACGCGGGCCTTATTGCGATCAGCAGCAGACCCCCCCGGGAGTGCTGCTCGCAAGGCCCCCTTAGGGGGGGAGGCGGCGATCGTGTGCCGCTCTCCTTCGCCCGGGTCTTCGGCGGCGGGTCTGGTCGGTGGCTTGGGCCTCCCGCTCCCGCTCCATCGCCTCCTTCCGGACGATCACCGTCTCGCAGAAGGCGAGGACGGCGTTCCACGATCTCTCGCTGCTCACCATGGACGCGATCACGGCAGGCAGCGAGAAATCGGCCCCTATTACACTGCCGAGAGTTCGGCGCTCCGGCTCCCATGCCGGGCATACCTCCAGCATGTGTTGCGCGTCCTCATCGAGGCACCCCTCGCAACTATGGCATTGGGCCGTGGGCTCCCTCTGAGCCACTCGGCACAGGTACCTGCCAAAACATCCATGCCCTGACAGGACCTGTGTCAGGCGGAAAGTTAGGAGGCCGAATCGCCTCGCGAGCCATTCGGCGAGCACCGGGCGGATCGCCTCGATGGTGCGCAGTCCTGCGCTGGGCCGCTCCAGGCGTAGTCTCCACTCTGATGTGGCGTTCTCCCGTAGGGCAGATCTACGGCTCTCTATCTCCTCCAGGGCCAGATGTTCACCCCGGGATCGGGCCTCCCCGCGCCAGACGTATAGTGACGCGAGGACTTGGGCCTCCAAGTCCCAGGGCAGTTGGCCGGCCAGGACACATGCGGCCTCGTGGGAGATGGTACGATACCCCCGTATCTCCCGGATTGTGATGGCCCTTTGAGGTCTCCGCAGGAGGGCGGTCAGACCATCATCGGCGTGGAGAGCTTCGGCCCAAACGGGGGCCCCGTAGAGGGCCATGCTCCTGACCACTCCGGCGTATAAACGCCTGGTCGGGTTGTTTGGACCGCCTATATTCGGCAAGAGCCGATTGAGCGCGGCCGCCGCACCCAGGAGTCTAGGCGCCAGGCGCTCGAAGTGTGGGCGAAAGGACCATCGGCGGTCGAGGACGAGTCCCAGGTACTTCATCGTACCACCGACACCGATGCGGGTTCCGCCCACGATGATATTCGCGTCCGCAGGGGGGGCGCTTCGAGGACCGTGGAAGCAGATGGCCTCCGATTTCTGCAGCGCCACCTCCAAACCGAGTCGCCGGATCCTACCTACCGCATGTGCGACCCCGGCCGTGGCAAGTATGGCGGCTCGGCGGTACGAAGTACCCTTCGCCAGGACCAGCGTGTCGTCCGCGTAGCATAGTGTGCTAACGCCTCTAAGACTGGATCCCCTCAAGGCCCAGTCGAACCCGAGGTTCCAAAGTAGGGGGCCGAGGACGGATCCTTGCGGGACACCGCGCGTCATTTGCCGCGACACTACCCCTTCTCCACTCGGGTATGACACCCATCTGCCCGAAAGGTAGGCACCGATGATGTTACGCAGGTAGGTTGGCACCCCGTGAAAACGGAGCGCCTCCCTTACGCAAGCCCAGGGGAGGGTGTTAAAGGCATTAGCGATGTCTAATGACACCGCCAAGACGACCTCCCCTCGGGAAACCGCGTCCTGCGTCGTGCTCCTCAGACGCTCTATCGCGTCGATCGTCGAACGCCCCCTGCGAAATCCAAACTGGGCGTCGGAAATGTCCGGTCCTACGGTCTCCACGTGGTGGATGATACGCCCGGCCACAACTCTCTCAAAAAGTTTAGCCGTATCATCCAACAACACAATAGGGCGATACGCGGACGGTGACTCCGCGGGGCGGCCCTCCTTGCGGATGAGGACCAGCCTGCCTGTCCTCCACCTCTGTGGAATTAGGGACTGTGCCAGACAGGCAGAGAAGGTCCTCCGCAGTTGTTCCAGGAGGCTTTCCTCCTTAAGGGACAGCGCGAGAGCACGGCCGGGGATGCCGTCCGGACCAGGTGCTGTGGTTTTGGCTCGGAGCCGGGAGAGTGCCCCATCGAGCTCCTCTATGGTCACTTCCGGCACCCCGGGGTCAGGGCTCATGCTCGTTCCTGGTGGTCTCGTCATCGCCGGCGGGGAAAATTCCTCTTGCTCCGGGAACAGGGAGGCCACAATTTGGGTGACGACCTCAGGCTGGAGGGTCTGTGTCAACGGGGGGGCCCAGGGTCTGAGCTTATTCCGCACGAGCTTATACGGCTTCCCGAATGGGTCCTGATCGAGGAGCCTCAAGAATTCCTTTCTCGCTTCATCCATGGCACCGGTCATAGCGATTCGAAGGTCCTCAACAGCAGTCCTATAGGCGGCGTAAAGGACGGCTTCTGCTTCCTCGTCCCTCGGTCTTCGTCTGCGAGAGTGGGTATACTGACGGCGCATCGCGGTGCACTCGGCGCGTAGGCGCTCCAAATCCGCGGTCCACCAATACACCCATCTACGTGGCGGGAGATTCCGGGACCGGGACATGCTGGAATCACAGATGCTCGTCATCGCACTCTGGAACCAGGAGTCTGCTCCCTCCACATCTGCGTGCTCCACATGTGCGGGCATTGACCATGTGGCCACAATAGACGCCTCCTTGAGTAGTTCCTTGTCCAAGGATTTAAGTACCCATCGGGGTCGATCGTGAGGGCGTGTGCGCCCTGAGTCGATCGTGGCCCTTGGGAGGGCGGAGACAGCAAACCGGATGTACCTGTGGTCAGAGAGCGTCTCGACGCCCTCCATGACTCTCCAGGTTTCGACACGGCGTGCCACGGCGGGGCTAGCGAACGAAACGTCCACTATGGAGCCGCCCCGCATCCGCACGCACGTGTCTACTCTCCCTCGGTTCAGGACCGACAGACCGTTTTCGACGAGCCACTCCTCCAGCACCGCGCCACGCCCGTCCGTCGCCGGAGAGCCCCACGCCAAAGATTTGGCGTTGAGGTCCCCGGCAACTATCACGCGGTGTGAGTGGTTGCCGCCCAGCACTATTCCTACTTGGGCAAGGAACTGCTCAAACTGATAGAGCGTCCTGTTGGGCGAGAAATAGACACCCACCACCAGGATGCCATCAATAAGGGCCGCAGCGAAACCTGGGCCTCTGGCCACTGTAGTGAGGGGGGGACAGCCCGCCACAGAGCGGGAAACTAGGGCCACGGAGCCCGACTGGTCATTAACCCAGGAGTCGTTGTTGGGTGGGGCGAAATATGGCTCGGCCACAATCGCAACGTGGATCGCCCACTGCGCCATGCTCTGGAACAACAAGTTCTGAGCTCTGGCGCAGTGGTTGAGATTGGCTTGAAGAAATCGGAGGGTGTCCATTATCCGACGGCCATATTCTCACTAGCCTCCCCAGTCGCGGCTGCGGCGTTGGCCGGCTGCGTCTGCTGGACAGTCCTTCTGACCGTCCCACGTCTCCTTGGCTTGCTCGACGGACCAGCCGTCTTGCAGCCCCAGCCACCAATTTTATGTCGGGCTGGCTTGCCTGCAGCAGCGCACACGCTGCAATGGGCCTCCTCCTGGCACTCACCGGATTGGTGACCGGGTTTCCCACACCTGATGCACAGTGCACTCCGGTCGACCAGAGAGGAGCACTGATCCTTGGAGTGACCTGCTTCATGGCATCGGAAGCATCGTCCCGGTCTCGCGTCCATAAGGCGAACGTGAGCCGACACCCAGCCAACCAGAAGACGCTCCCTTTCAAGTACGGCCTTGGCGGCCGTGACGGGGCAACTGACGACCACCGTTCCCATGCCGCTGCGATCCCGGCGGATTACTCCCAGCCTAACATCTTCTGCGGCGCACTGCCCCGTGCGCGCTATTGCCGCCGCAATCTCCTCTCCCGTGGCGGAGTCGTCCAGTTCGGATACCCGCAAGTCGACACACTTGACGGGTCTGGAGACAGTCACACCGGAGGCGTTGAGGGTGTCGCGCAGCTTCGCGACTAGCGCATCAGCTTTATCCGCCGGCGTGTCCGTAGGGAGGCGCAGAACGCGGGCCCCTGAGGCAGCTATTTTAAACTGGACTCCAGAAATGCCCAGTTCTTGCAGGTCTACACTATTCTTGGCCTTGGCTAATACCCCCGAGTATGTGACGCCGTTTTGTTCGGCCTCCGGCTGCAGACGCAGGACCACTGCCTCGGTTTTGGGAGCGTTCAGATTCGGCTTGCGTCTCCGTGATCTGCGCTTGTCGACTTTTCGCCTCGGCCGGCTCCTGGACCTGTCTCCTCGCGGGCCCTGGCCGCGCCGGCGGTTCCGCCTAGAGACGATCGTCCACTCTTCCTCAGCGGGGGCTGCTAAAAGTGGAGGTGGAGCGGATGAGCGGGGCTCTGCCCACGGCGGTTTCGCCCATTGGGACCTGCGCTCCACTACGTCCGGGGGGAAGTGTTGATCCCTGACTCGGCGGCGCGTTCTTCTTCTGGGGGCTGGTGTAGACGGGGCCGTGGGTGTGGGCCGTTGACTTCTTGTCGCCGGCGGCATCGGCACTGTCAGACTTGGGGCCGACACAAGTGTCGCGAGTTGCGGTGGCGACGGGAGAGCTACCGGCCTTGGTGGAGTCGGGGGGTGGGTCAATGATGACTCGGTCCGAGCGCGATCCGAGGTGAGCTTTTCTTCCAGTGCCTCGAACCGGGCACTGATCATGGAGCCGACGTTCTCCATGATGGTTCGGAGCACGGTGTCCTCATTCAAGAGTCTTGGTGCCGCTGCAGGGGGTGTCTCGCGGCGCGAAAGGTCTGCCCGAAGTGCTGCCACCTCGCCACGCAGTTCCGCCATCTCGGCCTTGAGCCGGGCGTTTTCAGCAGCAACTTTCGCTGTCTCCGCTGAGACGGTGGTATGCTGCAACATCTCTACCGCTTTTTTTATAGAGGCTACCTCGCTCTTGAGGACCTTGATGTACGTCCTCTTGAGGTTGGAGGACTTAGCGGCCACCTCTGCGATTAATCCCGCGCTGCGTAGGAGGCCATCAAGAACAATTGGCGCATTTGGGTCTTCGTCTCCGGACGCCATTGACATCGCGCCAGAGGAGGATGCCTGCTCTCGGGACCAACTAGTCCGGGCCTGGCGAGCAGATTCGGCCAGCTCACGTTCGGCTTGGAGCTCCAACTCAGCCCGCTCAAGGGCGAGGAGGTCCCTTTTGGCTTGCGCCAGGCCAACATATTCGCCAGTTGTTGGCGGCCTGCCGCGCCCCTTGCGGGCGTGGCTGGTCTTTTGAGAGTGGTCCGAAAAGTGCTCGTCCTTTCCGCTCTCGGAAGAGGTTGAGAGCCTTTCAGCGGGGGGCGATGGAGTCACCCGTTTTTTCAGGAATCGGCCCTTGCCGTCCCTTGCCGGCCCAGCCGCCTGCTTCGGGCGGGAACCACCTCTGGATCTATGTGACGTGGAAACCTTCGGGGGACCTGGTCTTTCGTCTACGGGGGAGGTCGATCTCGACCCCGAACCACTTTCTGTTCCGTGGTGTCGACGCTTTCGGGCATCCCCTGGTGTTTTAGGGGAGATGAGCGGAGAGGCTCTGCGCGAAGCCGTAGGGGTTGAAGCCCCAGACCAACAGCTTAGGTAGTCCTCCATTCTCGTAGGGCCCGTTTCGTGTCTCTTTGGCCTATCAGTTTCCTTTATCAAGCCATAGTCAATGGGGGCTTCTCGCACCACTGTGCGGGCACCCCCCCTAGCGTCGTCATCCAAATACACATGCAGATCAGTTGTCATTGTTCGTTTGCCATTGTCGTCGTTAATAGTCGTCGAGCGGATTTTGCCCTCCCCAGAATACGGGGGGCAGCCAGTGCTCGGAAGTACCACGTGGGCACTCGGGAGCACTGGGAGGGATTCTCCAGCAGAGCTGGTACCCTCCTGGGGTAGTCTATTCAATTTTTGATCCGCCATAGTTTGTTTTGGCTCATTTTCGGGTGAGCTCCCCCGCCTTCTCAGCGCTTGCCAGATAACCCTACGCCGCAGCACGCTAGGCTACGGTTTCGGGGTGGTTTTTTATAGAGGTTTCCTTCCTCGCGGCCCAGCAGGTGGGCCCCCGGTCCCGGCCGAAGTGCAATGGCCGAGTTACGGTATGATGGTTGCTCTTAGTCTGGCCCCTCACCCTAAGCCTCCCGGTATGAGTAGCTCTGCCGGTATAGCCTCAGGGATCATTGGGACACGCAAGCCCCCCCACCACGACAAGGTGGCAACCCTTGGGGGGGAACCTAACCTAACCTAACCTTTTTTTTTTTTTTTTTTTTTTTTTTTTTTTTTTTTACGTGGGGAAATCCGCACGGATACCCTGCCACCTCGGGGGAGGCAGCCTGGTTATGCCGGACTCCAACCGGCTAAAACCCCACGGTGTCCTTCTCGTCGCCATATGCCGGGGTCACGGGAACATCCGATTGGCAATCTTCCGCGACCCGGCGACGATGCGGTCTCATCAGACCCCTTTCTCATGATGAAGTGGAAGGCAGATGGTCGCCTTCCATTACACAAACGAACAGAGTGGCGTGCAAGGAACACGCTCACGCCTACTCGGGCTAGTATCGGAGGGGTGGGTGACTCCCCCGAGTCCACCACCCACTAACAAATGTTAGGGAGGAAGGTGACGTGTGAAGGCTTCCCGTCGGCGTCCTCTTTTTCGACGGCGAATGACTATTAAGCTAGATGCCTCTCTTGCTCTTTCTGCTTCCTCTTTCTGGACCATGACGTTCTCGCAGAAGCGATTTACCGCTTGCCAATTACTCCTGCTCTCGATCATTTTACGGACAACCGTAATTAAAGATAGCTCTGGCCCAATCACTGAACTTAAGTTATCTCGCTCCGTTTGCCATGCTGTGCATATCTCTAGCGTGTGTTGGGCCGTCTCTATAGAGCAGGAATCACAATGGTGGCAAATCGTTGTTGGCTCTCTGCGCGCTGTGTTACAAAGGTATTCACCGAAACAACCGTGGCCAGTGAGTATCTGTGTCAATCGAAAAGTCAGGGTACCATGATGTCTGTTTAACCACTGCTTGAAGACAGGGCCTATTGCTGCAATGGTTCTGAACCCCGCCCTCGGTTCTTTTAGTCTCTCTTCCCATGATTTAACAGCAGTCTCGGAAATCGTTCGCTGGAATCTCCCTTCAACCCTTGATCGGTAGCCTTGGGCTGGCCCCTCCTTACGTCGATGAAATATCGTTGTAAGGGCTCTTGCATCGAGATCCCAGGGCAAAGAAGCGGCGAGAACGCATGCAGCCTCATATGATACAGTGCGGTAGCCACGAATCAACCTGATGGCCATCGCTCTCTGCGGTTTACGTAAGAGAGCGATATTTTGGCTACTCAGGGACTCGGACCACACCGGAGCGCCATACAAGGCCATAGATTTCACAACCGATGTATATAAGCGCCTGGTTAGCGTTTTTGGTCCACCCAGATTCGGCATTAGCTTTCCGAGAGCTGCTGTCGCGCTGAGCAACCTCGGGGTCAGTCTTTCAAAGTGGGCAGTAAAGTTCCATCTGCTGTCAAGGACGAGCCCGAGGTAACTCATCGTTTTTCTGATACGGATGCGGATACCACCCACATTGATACAGCTATCTGGGGATGGCGCGTTCCGAGGTCCATGAAAACATAGAGCCTCGGACTTGTTGATGGCGACCTCAAGACCTAGTCGACGAATTCGCTCCACCACGTGTGCTACTCCAGCCTCTGCAAGAATGATTGCTTGCCTCGGGGTTTTGGCGCGAGCTGTCACCAATGTGTCGTCAGCGTAACAGTTGACTTCAATTCCCCAGATGTTTCCCCCACGCAGAACCCAATCATAAGCAAGGTTCCACAGAAGCGGCCCAAGAACAGAACCCTGTGGGACCCCGCAAGACATTCTCCTGGTCTGCATCCCCTCTCGTGTTGGATATATAACAGAGCGGTCAGAGAGATAGCTACTGATAATGCGACGCAGATAGAGAGGAACTCTGTGGTAAATTAGTGCCGTTGTTATGCAACTCCAGGGCATGCTGTTAAATGCATTGGCGATGTCCAAGGACACCGCCAGTACAACCTCCCCTCTTTTGACTGCTTCCTGTGCTGAAGTTTTAATTCTGAGGATGGCGTCCACGGTCGATTTGCCGCTGCGAAATCCGAATTGGTTCTCCGCTAAGTTAGGACCAGTTTCTTCTAGATGGCTCACTATTCGTGTTGCAATTATGCGCTCAAACAGCTTACCTACCTCGTCCAGTAACACTATGGGTCGATAGGCTGAGGGTGACTCGGGAGGACGTCCGTCCTTATAAAGCAGCACTAAGCGACCTGTTTTCCATTGTGGTGGAAACTTTGATTGCAACAAGCACTCATCTAGTAGCCTCCTAAGTCTTGGTTCCAACTCCCTCAGAGCCAAACCTAACACCCGACCGGGTATTCCGTCAGGACCAGGGGCTGTCTTCTTGGCCTTGAGCCTTGCCACCTCTCCGCCAAATTCCACATCGGTTACCCCGTGTGTTTCGATTAGTTCGATCTCATCCGATGTGGGAGCCATGGCCGGTGGCGAGAACCTCTCAGTGTGCGGAAATAGTTTTGCCACTATCTTATGTGTCTGCTCTAGCTGGAGAGTCTGTGTCAAGGGTGGGGACCAGGGTCGAAGTTTTCCTCGTACCATTTTATATGGCCGCCCCCACGGGTCTCTATCAACAGACTCTATCAGCTCGGCTCTCGCTGCATCTTTTGAGCGCATTATACAGTCCTTAAGTTTTTCCTTTGCAGACACATACAGGGAGTAGAGGTGTGCCTCGAGGTCTAAGTTTCTGCGTCTTCTTCTGCGAGAGTGAGTATACTGGCGTCTCGCTGAAACGCAAGCTATGCGGAGCTGCGCGATTTCCACAGACCACCAGTATACTTGCTTAAAGGGAGGATCGAGCCTGGCGCGGGGCATGGACGCATTGCAAACCTGCGTCATTATTTCACGAAAACGGTTTGCCTCGTCCTCAACCACGACGGGCTCCTCAAACGCAGGCACCCAGGACTGGACAATTGCTGCTTCTGTGATCATATTCTTATCTAGGTGTTTTAGTTGCCATTTAGGGCCTTCCTTTATGGGAGTTCTGGTCAGGAGGCGTACAGGAATGGCCTGTTGTAGAACCTCGAACCGGATATATCGGTGATCCGACAGGGTTTCGACATCCTCGAGGACTCTCCAGCCTTGAATACGGTTTGCCAACGCAGGACTTGCGAGAGAGATATCTACAATAGATCCACCCTGTGACCGCACGCACGTGGGAACAGACCCCCTATTAAGGACTATCAGCCCGACTGATGGCAGCCACTCTTCCAGTATATCACCTCGAGCATCTGTAGCGAGGGAACCCCAGGTCTGTGACTTGGCATTGAGGTCTCCCATTACAATCACAGGGTGCGGATGAAACTGACCAACTAGAGCTCCAAGTTTTGTCATAAAATCTTCGAACTCCCCCAGAGCTTTGTTGGGGGAGAAGTATCCTCCAACAATGGCTATATCACCAATTAAAGCCCCAACACATCCATGGCTCTTGACCACTTTTGTGAAGGAATGCTGTGAAGCCTTTTTGGATATAAAGATGGCCACTGCATCATCATGATCACTGACCCAATTTGGTGACGATGGAACAAGATATGGTTCAGTTACGACGGCTATTTCTATCGACCATTCTGTGAGGCTTTGGAAGAGTAAGTCCTGGGCTCTAGCACAGTGGTTAATATTGCATTGGATAAAGGGCCACAGAGCCATCACTGGGGATCTAATTGCACCATCTCATCCCCTGATCTCGCACTAGGCAACAAGAGGTCAGGGTTTCGTCCCTGGTTCTTTGCAACTGGTGCTTTTTGTCCTCTTGTGAAGTGGGCGGAGCAGAGTTTGCCACCAACTATGTGAGCTGCGGGCCTCTTGGCATCCGCACATAGAACACAGTGTGGAGCTTCCAAACAGATGTTTGCCTTGTGGCCGGGCTTACCGCAACGAAAACAGAGATTGCTGTGGTCAGTCTCCGACGTGCATGCTTCTCTTACGTGGCCTGTTTTGAGACACCGCCAGCAGCGTCTCATTTTTGGCGCAAGTAACTTCGTTCGAGCGGAAACCCAGCCGACGAGAATTCGCCCACTTTCTTGGATCTTTTTAGCTGCGGCAATTGGACAGCGAACCCATACGGTAAACATGCCACTTTTGTCTTCTCGTGGGTTTCCGGTCCTGATTTGGTTTTCAGGGCAACCACCAATACGAGAAATAGTTGCGGCCACTTCCTCCTTTGTAATGGAGTCGTCTAGCTCCGAGATGCGCATTTCCACACACTTCGTTACTCTAGATACACGAACATCGCCTTGGTCGAGGATAGTCTCCAATCGCTTTGCCATCTCGTCCGCCTTACCAGCACTGGCTGCACCTGGTATTTCAAGGATTCTGGATCCCGTCGCGGTTCTCCTAATTCGAATAGAGGTGAGTCCAATTTCGGAAAGGTCTGTTGTTTTTGCCTTCCGGAGAATACTGGCATATGAGACCCCTCTTTCCTCAGCGCCGGGCTTCAAAGTCAGGACAACTGCGGCTGAACGAGGGGGACGTAATTTTACTGGTTTTGCGGCTTTCCCCACATCTTTCTTCGCGTTGTTGGGGTGGATGATACGCCGCCTTGTAACCTTTGACCATCCATCATTTTCGGGGGCAACTGCGGTGGAAAGAGGGTTAGACTTTGTATACCGTTGCATCGGTCTTTGGTCGGCAGTGCCACTCTTCTTCTTTACCTTCTTTTTCTTTTTCTGTTTCCTTGAGCTGTTGATATCTTTATTCTTGTCGTCGTTTTCTTTATTTTCTTTGCTACGCGTTGATTCTGGAGCTTCAGGAGCTATTGTTATTGGCTGAAGCTCAAGGGCTAAGTTTGAAACCGAGCCCTCCCTACTCCTGTCAATTGCCAAAGGAGTACCGAAGCGTTTATCGTGTAACAGTCTATCCTCAAGAGCTTTGAATTTGGCATTCATAATATTGCCGACTTCCGCAATAATAGAGGTGGAAAGCTGTTGCACATTAATATCATGGCTTCTGGTTTCATCAGCCTGAGGTTTTGACGTCTGTTCTTTGACAGCGCGGAGCTGTGCCACCTCATTTCGCAATTCCGCCAATTCTAATTGCAAGCGGGCATTGGCTTCCTGCAGTTGACGCGTCTCCTCTGTTGCGTTACTATCTGCAAGGAACTCCACGCATGATCTTATAGATGAGGCCGCATCTTTGAGGGCTCGCTGAAAAGTGCCCTTTAAGTTTTTCGATTTCGTCGCAACATTACTGACGATAACCAAATTCTCCTCCACCTGTTTCCTGAGGTCAAAGGCTGACCCAGTTTGTGGCAATGTGAGTGGCCCTCCTGCGATCCTGGACTGTTGACGCACCCTGATCTGCTTCTCAAGTTCTTTCTCGGCCTCCAGATCCATTTCCTTTCGTTGGAGTCTGAGGTACTCCTCCTTGGCCTTTTTAAGGCCAACATATTGGCCTGTAGTAGGAGGGCGACCTCGCCCTCTCTTTGGTGACACTCTCTTTTTGACGGTTGACACCTCTTCTACGCTCGAACTTTCATCCGAGCCAGAATGGCTCCTCTCTTTTGAGCAGGGCCGTTTTGTGCTGCATGATAACGGCGGCGGGGACTCCCTTGATCCAGCCGTTACCATACTGGAGTCCGATTCTTCGGATTGTTTTTCTGAATGGCGGTCTTTTCCCCCCCCAGAATACGAGGGGAAGACGGAAGCCGAGGCCTCCGCAAGGGATTCCCCGGCTGCTGAGCAGCCGGTACCCTCCTGGGGTAAATTTCTCTTTAGAGTCGCCTTCATAATTATTTTCCTTTTAAGGGGTGAGGTCCCCGGGAATACGCCCTCGCCATTACACAACCCCTTGGCAGGCGTAATAACCTCGGGGTTGACATGAAACAATAACTACCACGATACCAAAGACAATAACAAGACACTATCGACGCAATGGCACAAACACAATAGACAGTGGACCCAACAAAACAGAGACAAACACAGACATTTCCCACCCAAATTGTCAGCTATGTACCAGGTACGAACACCCCATAGCTGACTTCCCTGTATGGACTCACGGAGACACTCTGCTATGATACAGAGCGCTGGAGTGCATACTATTAGTCGGTTGTTAGCCGTGATGGGCAGCAACTCAGCAAGAGCGGAAGTGCTGCCCATCCCGTTGCCCAGAGTGCACCACGAGGATGTCACCGACACCAAGCACTCCAACCTAACCTAACCTAACCTAACCTAACCTTTTTTTTTTTTTTTTTTTTTTTTTTTTTTTTTTTTTTTTTTTTTTAAGTTGGAAAATCCGTTACGGATACCCCCCGGCCGAGAAGGTGACGGCCGAGGTGGTTATGTGGGACTACCCGGCAGCATAGAAGACGCTGCCATTTTTAAGGCTACCCACTAAAAACCAACGGTTACCCTCATCGCCATAATGGGACGCCACGGGATCGCTTGTCGCACTCACCGTGACGCCCCGGCGGAATCGCCACCCCCGATAAGGGTGCTCCGAGTAACGAAAGCACCCTTACGACGTAGGCCTATAGCTGGTGAAAGGGGTCACCCTCCCCTCTCACCAAGGCACTACGGCTGGGGAAGGAAGCGTCGGGCGTACTCCCGCCTCCTTCTCCCCAGCCTACCCCTTCGGAGCGGATCAGCGGTGGAGGCTGACTCCCTGATCCGCTCCGCGGCCTCCTTCGCGGCAATAACTTGCTCGCAGAAGGAACCTAACCTTTTTTTTTTTTTTTTTTTTTTTTTTTTTTTTTTCGCGTGGGGAAAATCCTCATGGATACCACTCCGGTACGGGGGACCAGAGTGGTTATGCCGGACTCTTACCGGCTAAAAACCCCACGTGTGAGCAGTCCTCCGCCATGGTGAGGCAAGATGGGGTCGCGCGAGCATTCGCCACCTTGCCCCGGCGGTAAGCCCGGATGTGATTCTATCCGGGCTCCGGCATCACATTTGGGGCGACCTTGCTCACACAAAGGCCACCCCTCAGACGTATGGGGTCATTTTGCTGTCCAGCCAGAAGTCCCCCAACTTCCAGCCGGTGACCCCATTATTACGGAGGGAGGAGGAGGTTTGCGAACCGTCGCCTCCTTGCCCCCGTACGTCTGCGCCGGAGTGAGTCAAGGGAGGCATTGTTCTCTCTGACCCGCTCCGCGGCCTCCTTCTGCATCATCACCTCTTCACAGAAAGAGACCGCCGCCTGCCACGATCTTTCACTGGCGAGCATGGCGTTCACAACACCCGGCAGAGAGAGATCCCTTCCCAAGGCCTCCGAAAGTGTGTGCCGCTGCGAACTATATGCGGCACACACCTCTAGTGTATGGAGCGCCGTATCCTCTGGCGCTCCACATTCGTGGCAGACCGGGGTGGCCTCCCGTCTCGCAATTTGGTGCAGGTATTTCCCAAAGCATCCGTGTCCGGATAGTACCTGCACCAAACGGAAGGTCAGCGACCCGAACCGCCGCCTCACCCATTGTCGGAGGACCGGCCTTATTGCGTCCACCGTCCACTGCCCGGGGACTGGTGGGGCCAGGTCCTCCGTCCACCGACTAAATAGGGTGTCCTGCGCCTCTCTGCGGATGCGTGCGACCTCCTCCCCAGTCAGGGCCTCCCCTCGGGACTTCCTCGCCGCCAAAAAGTGATACGTTGCGGCGAGGACCTCCGCTTGCAGCTCCCAGGGAGCATCTCCGGCCAGCACACACGCCGCCGTCCATGAGACCGTCCGGTATCCGCGTATCGCCCTCGTCGCGATGACCCGTTGCGGACGACGCAGTAGGGTTTTGTTGGCGCGACTGAGGGCGTCCGCCCAGACGGGTGCCCCATACATGGCCATACTCCGGATGACTCCGGAGTACAGCCGACGACAATTGGAACTAGGCCCACCTTTATTCGGCAGCAGCCTGCCCAGAGAAGCAGCGGCTCTGACGACTTTCGGGGCCAGTTCGGTAAAGTGGGCCCCGAAACTCCACCGCCCGTCCAAGATGAGACCCAAATATTTCATCTGGGTCCCGACTCGGATCGCCACCCCATCCAGCATCAGCCGCGTACCTGGTGGGGGTCCTCCCCGAGGCCCATGAAATAGTAGGGCCTCAGTTTTAGAGAGGGCGACATCCAGTCCTAGGGCGCGTATACGGCTGACTACGAGCGCCGTACTAACCGCTGCCGACCGCAATACTTCCCGGAGGTCCTTTCCCTTGACTACGACCAGGGTGTCATCCGCGTAGCACGCCACCCGCACGCTCGCAGGAAGCGTGCCACGAAGCACCCAGTCGTAGCCTATGTTCCACAAGAGCGGACCCAGCACCGACCCCTGTGGAACCCCGCACGATACGCGACGGCGCTTTACACCGTCGCAGCCTTGCACCAAGACCTCGCGACCGTCAAGGTAGTCGGCTAACAGCCTCCGCAGATACAAAGGCACCCGATGATATCGGAGTGCCTCCTGTATTGTCGCGTGCGGTAGGCTGTTGAAGGCGTTGGCGATATCTAGGGAAACCGCCAACGCCTTTTCTCCCTCACGGACCGACGTCTGCGTCCATCCCTTGAGCCAGAGCAGGGCGTCTATTGTGGACCGCCCTGCCCTGAAACCGTACTGGGCCTCGGACAGCCCAGGACCAGTGCCCTCCAGGTGCTGGACGACACGGGAAGCGACCACTCTCTCGAGCATTTTGCCCGTGTCATCCAGCAAGACTATGGGCCTGTACGCGGAGGGCGAGTCAGCGGGTCGCCCTTCCTTCCGCAACAGGCATAGCCTTCCGTCTTTCCACGGCTTCGGGAACCGGCCAGACGTGAAGCAGGCGTTGAATATTTCCCGAAGCCGACCACTCATCTCCTGGAGGGCAATTCCCAACACCCGGGCCGGGATACCATCCGGGCCAGGCGCTGTTTTCTTACCACTCAGGCGGGAGACAGCAAAATCCATTTCTGCCTCCGAAACGGGCGGGATGGAGGTGTCGATGCTTGACTCCTCGACGATGGCCATCGTTGGAGGGGTAAAGTCTGGGTCTCGTTCTGGAAACAGCCCACCCAATACCCGGTCCAGTAGCCCGGACTGAATAGATTCCGTGACCGGGGGCGTCTGCTGCCGGAAGTTTTTTCGCGCAGCCTTGTATGGACGCCCCCACGGATCTCTATCTAGGCTAACCAGGGCCTCACCAAACGCCTGCGATTTGGCCCTAATGATCGCCAGCTGTAGCTCCTTCTTGGCGAGGCGGTACGCCTCATACAGCTGGCGCTCCGTCTGCAGCTCCACGACCGACATCTGTTCGTCAGTCCGGCCGTGTCGTAATCTCCTGCAATGGCCATAAGGCCGTCGTGCAGCCGTGCAGGCGGCCCGGAGATTCGCAATCTTCAAACCCCACCAGTAGACCTCACGACGTGTGGGCTGGCGGCGGAACCGCGGCATGGCTGCATCGCACACTCCCGTCACCGCTTTGCAAAAGCGATTTGCTGCAAGGTCTACGTCCGGTTCCGAGGGAACGTTCAACCATGTTTGAATGATTGCCGCCTCCCTCGCAAGTTCCGCATCTAGGCGGCTGACGGCCCAGCGTGGAAATTTCGCAACCTCAGCGGAGCCACGAGGCGTTCCTCTGACGTGGGAGGTGGTGACCTCAAACCGTATATATTTATGGTCCGAGAGAGTCTCCACCTCCGACAGCACCCTCCATGCCCCAACACGCGCGGCGACAGACGGGTTGGCGAACGATAAGTCCACCACGGACCCACCGTTGTGTCGCACACACGTATGGGCCGACCCTATGTTGAGCAGGGTCAAGCCCGTGGACACCGCCCACTCCCTAACGATTTCCCCACGGGAGTCAGTCGAGGGGTTTCCCCAATCCCGGGCCTTTGCATTGAAGTCTCCTAGAAGAAGGACTTGACGTGGCGCCTGTCTTCGAACCGCACTGGCTAAGAAGTCTAAAAAGATCTCCAGTTCTGCTACGGTTTTGTTGGGGGAGAAGTATATGCCTACCACAGCATATTCTCCCCATTTGGCCACAGCATAGCCTGCTCCCCTCTCTTCGGTTAATAGGGGCGGGCTGCTAACATCTGATCGTTTTATGATGGCAACAGAGTCATTCTGGTCTCCCACCCAGCAAGCATGGGAAGGAGGAACATAGTACGGCTCTGCCGCCACCGCCACGTCTATCTGCCACTGCGCCATGGCCTGCATGAGTAGGTCTTGGGCTTGGGCGCAGTGGTTTAGGTTCGTCTGAAGGAAGGTGTGATGTCTGACTTGATCCATGAATTATTCAGACATCACAACCTCCTCCTCGTCCGCCGCTTGGGGAACGATCGCCGTCACGGTATTTACCTGGTTCTCAACCGATTGAGTAACCCGGGTCCCATTTGGCTTCCCTTTCGACGTCGCAGGCTTGCATCTGCGACCGCACATTACATGCCCAGAGGGCTTGCCAGACTCGGCACATATCGCGCAGCGTGGAGTGGCCTCCTTGCAGACAGCAATCTTATGACCTGCACGTCCACATCGGAAGCACAGGTCCCCTCTGTCTGCTGATGCTGGACACTGAGGGCGCGTATGACCCAGTCCCATGCACTTAAAGCAGCGCATGGGAAGCGCCTCCATGGCCACCACACGCACTGAGCTCCACCCAATGAGCAGTCTGCCCTTCTCGGTCAGCGCTTTCGCTGCTGAGATCGGACAGGTGACGACGACGGAACCGGTTCCTCCAAAACTGGGCCGAATGGCCCCAATCTTCAACATGCCGACCTCAACCGCTGCTGCTTTAGCGACCGCCTCAGCCACATTCTCCTGGGTGGCGGTGTCGTCCAGGCCCGAGATCTTCACTTGTACAGATTTCATAGGCCTGGCAACGTTCGCCACGCCGGCTAACGCATCGCGCAGTTTTTCCGCGAGCCTATCTGCCTTCGCGTGATTTTCGGAGCCCGGGATCTCTAGCATTCTGGCTCCCGTCATCGTCTGACGGAAGCGAATTTGCTCGATGCCGAGCTCCTGCAGATCAACTTTTTGTTGGGCCGTCTGCAAAATGGCGCTGTAGGTTAGCCCTTTAGCCGCTGCTTCAGGCTGCAGCGACAGCACAACCGCCGCGGTCTTGGGGGACTTTGACACCTTAGGCCTTTTGAATTTCTTGGCTGCGGGCGTAGCGGGTTTCTTCGCGCTCTCCTTTGCGGTAGCTGCTCCCTTTGTCGAGGTGGGCCGAGCGGGTGGAGAAGCGCCTGCCGTAGGGGTGGAAGATTTTCCTTTCCCCTTTCCCTTACCCTTACCCTTCCTCTTCACCACCGTTGCCCAGGACTCCTCCTGGGGTGCCGTCTTGGGGTCGGCTATCGGTGCAACTTGCGGTGTCGCAGGCACACTAGGCACGGCACGCGTTACGTCCGCTCGCAGTGGTGGACGCATCGTCGGTGCCGGCAAAAGACGGTCCTCGATTCCTGCAATTCGGGCGTTAATCATATCACCCAAAGTGCAGGTCAAGGACCGCTCCAGTCTTTCGATTAAGTCAGCCCCCATCACGGCCACAGGAGGCGTCATCGTACCAGCCACACTAGCGCTGGCAGCAGCAGTGGCGGCTGCAGCAGCCTCGGACTTAGCTTCGGCGAAACCACGCCGCAGCGCCTTCACCTCCGCTTTGATGGCTTCCACCTCGAGCTTGAGACGGCGATTCTCGGCCCTCAGCCGCCTCGTCTCCTCAGCCTCACTCCTCGAGGCAAGAGCATCTACCACCTCGCTCAGGGCCGAAGTGGACCTCTTCAGGCGGGACACGAACTCGCCCTTGAGGTTGCCTGATTTTTTCGCAACCTCCATAATTATAGCGAGGCCTTCACCCGCCTTCGCCTTCAACTCTTGCGCATTTAATGCGCCCACGTCCGAATCGTTATCGTCCGTAGCGGTGTCATACTGGGTATCAGTCACTTCAACCTCTTCTGACCGCAAAGAAGCAGGTTTCCGAAAACCTTCGCGAGAAGAGCTTGACTTTGCTCCCCTTCCTCTTCGGGCGGAATGAACCTTAGCGGTCGGAATCTCTTCGGTCTCCGTGTCTGAGCAAAACCGCCCAGGCTCGAAGAACGCAGAGGACGGCCGCTTGCGTTGTCCTTTTGTTGCGCGTGCAACTATGACATCGGAATCCTCCGAATGGCCCTGAGAAGGACCTTTCTCACTCATATCTATTTCGATCTCCACTTTGGACTCGACGTAGAATCCGTCAGCATCATTTTGGCTCTGAGAAGGGCCTTTTGGCTGGCCCTGAGAAGGGCCTTTTGGTTGGCTCTGAGAAGAGCCTTTTGGTTGGCCCTGAGAAGGGCCTTTGGTAAATCTTCCGAGGCTGTTACGCACAGGAAGCATCGCGACAAATCTCTTAAAGACACACTCACCCAAGTATCGTTTGCAGTATTTGGTCACCCGCCTGCCACCTGCGTTACCGGGGTCAGGACGGGGTCCAGGGGAGACGACGAGGACGTAACTTGCAAACACTTGGGGACTCCCCCAGAAGGAACCTAACCTTTTTTTTTTTTTTTTTTTTTTTTTTTTTTTTTTTTTTTTTTTTTTTTTTTTTTCAGCGGGGAAATGCATTTACGCACCGTCCCGGTCCCGCGGGGGCGTGACCGGGGTGTGTGGGACTCACCCGCGAGGGAATACCCACTAAAACCCCGCTTTTCGTCCTCCTGTTCGCTTTAGGGCAGGAGCCGCGGGAACGCAAGCGACATCCGCGAACTCCTCAGCGACCGGCCGATTGGCCTCAGCACGACGCGCAACTGCAGCGCGCCCAATCGTCTTCTGTGCCGCTTTATTGCGACGCTCTCACGCGGGCCTTATTGCGATCAGCAGCAGACCCCCCCGGGAGTGCTGCTCGCAAGGCCCCCTTAGGGGGGGAGGCGGCGATCGTGTGCCGCTCTCCTTCGCCCGGGTCTTCGGCGGCGGGTCTGGTCGGTGGCTTGGGCCTCCCGCTCCCGCTCCATCGCCTCCTTCCGGACGATCACCGTCTCGCAGAAGGCGAGGACGGCGTTCCACGATCTCTCGCTGCTCACCATGGACGCGATCACGGCAGGCAGCGAGAAATCGGCCCCTATTACACTGCCGAGAGTTCGGCGCTCCGGCTCCCATGCCGGGCATACCTCCAGCATGTGTTGCGCGTCCTCATCGAGGCACCCCTCGCAACTATGGCATCGGGCCGTGGGCTCCCTCTGAGCCACTCGGCACAGGTACCTGCCAAAACATCCATGCCCTGACAGGACCTGTGTCAGGCGGAAAGTTAGGAGGCCGAATCGCCTCGCGAGCCATTCGGCGAGCACCGGGCGGATCGCCTCGATGGTGCGCAGTCCTGCGCTGGGCCGCTCCAGGCGTAGTCTCCACTCTGATGTGGCGTTCTCCCGTAGGGCAGATCTACGGCTCTCTATCTCCTCCAGGGCCAGATGTTCACCCCGGGATCGGGCCTCCCCGCGCCAGACGTATAGTGACGCGAGGACTTGGGCCTCCAAGTCCCAGGGCAGTTGGCCGGCCAGGACACATGCGGCCTCGTGGGAGATGGTACGATAGCCCCGTATCTCCCGGATTGTGATGGCCCTTTGAGGTCTCCGCAGGAGGGCGGTCAGACCATCATCGGCGTGGAGAGCTTCGGCCCAAACGGGGGCCCCGTAGAGGGCCATGCTCCTGACCACTCCGGCGTATAAACGCCTGGTCGGGTTGTTTGGACCGCCTATATTCGGCAAGAGCCGATTGAGCGCGGCCGCCGCACCCAGGAGTCTAGGCGCCAGGCGCTCGAAGTGTGGGCGAAAGGACCATCGGCGGTCGAGGACGAGTCCCAGGTACTTCATCGTACCACCGACACCGATGCGGGTTCCGCCCACGATGATATTCGCGTCCGCAGGGGGGGCGCTTCGAGGACCGTGGAAGCAGATGGCCTCCGATTTCTGCAGCGCCACCTCCAAACCGAGTCGCCGGATCCTACCTACCGCATGTGCGACCCCGGCCGTGGCAAGTATGGCGGCTCGGCGGTACGAAGTACCCTTCGCCAGGACCAGCGTGTCGTCCGCGTAGCACAGTGTGCTAACGCCTCTAAGACTGGATCCCCTCAAGGCCCAGTCGAACCCGAGGTTCCAAAGAAGGGGGCCGAGGACGGATCCTTGCGGGACACCGCGCGTCATTTGCCGCGACACTACCCCTTCTCCACTCGGGTATGACACCCATCTGTCCGAAAGGTAGGCACCGATGATGTTACGCAGGTAGGTTGGCACCCCGTGAAAACGGAGCGCCTCCCTTACGCAAGCCCAGGGGAGGGTGTTAAAGGCATTAGCGATGTCTAATGACACCGCCAAGACGACCTCCCCTCGGGAAACCGCGTCCTGCGTCGTGCTCCTCAGACGCTCTATCGCGTCGATCGTCGAACGCCCCCTGCGAAATCCAAACTGGGCGTCGGAAACGTCCGGTCCTACGGTCTCCAGGTGGTGGATGATACGCCCGGCCACAACTCTCTCAAAAAGTTTAGCCGTATCATCCAACAACACAATAGGGCGATACGCGGACGGTGACTCCACGGGGCGGCCCTCCTTGCGGATGAGGACCAGCCTGCCTGTCCTCCACCTCTGTGGAATTAGGGACTGTGCCAGACAGGTAGAGAAGGTCCTCCGCAGTTGTTCCAGGAGGCTTTCCTCCTTAAGGGACAGCGCGAGAGCACGGCCGGGGATGCCGTCCGGACCAGGTGCTGTGGTTTTGGCTCGGAGCCGGGAGAGTGCCCCATCGAGCTCCTCTATGGTCACTTCCGGCACCCCGGGGTCAGGGCTCATGCTCGTTCCTGGTGGTCTCGTCATCGCCGGCGGGGAAAATTCCTCTTGCTCCGGGAACAGGGAGGCCACAATTTGGGTGACGACCTCAGGCTGGAGGGTCTGTGTCAACGGGGGGGCCCAGGGTCTGAGCTTATTCCGCACGAGCTTGTACGGCTTCCCGAATGGGTCCTGGTCGAGGAGCCTCAAAAATTCCTTTCTCGCTTCATCCATGGCACCGGTCATAGCGATTCGAAGGTCCTCAACAGCAGTCCTATAGGCGGCGTAAAGGACGGCTTCTGCTTCCTCGTCCCTCGGTCTTCGTCTGCGAGAGTGGGTATACTGACGGCGCATCGCGGTGCACTCGACTCGTAGGCGCTCCAAATCCGCGGTCCACCAATAGACCCATCTACGTGGCGGGAGATTCCGGGACCGGGACATGCTGGAATCGCAGATGCTCGTCATCGCACTCTGGAACCAGGAGTCTGCTCCCTCCACATCTGCATGCTCCTGGTAGGGCATTGACCATGTGGCCACAATAGACGCCTCCTTGAGCAGTTCCTTGTCCAAGGATTTAAGTACCCATCGGGGTCGATCGTGAGGGCGTGTGCGCCCTGGGTCGATCGTGGCCCTTGGGAGGGCGGAGACAGCAAACCGGATGTACCTGTGGTCAGAGAGCGTCTCGACGCCCTCCATGACTCTCCAGGTTTCGACACGGCGTGCCACGGCGGGGGAAGCGAACGAAACGTCCACTATGGAGCCGCCCCGCATCCGCACGCACGTGTCTACTCTCCCTCGGTTCAGGACCGACAGACCGTTTTCGACGAGCCACTCCTCCAGAACCGCGCCACGCCCGTCCGTCGCCGGAGAGCCCCACGCCAAAGATTTGGCGTTGAGGTCCCCGGCAACTATCACACGGTGTGAGTGGTTGCCGCCCAGCACTATTCCTACTTGGGCAAGGAACTGCTCAAATTGATAGAGCGTCCTGTTGGGCGAGAAATAGACACCCACCACCAGGATGCCATCAATAAGGGCCGCAGCGAAACCTGGGCCTCTGGCCACTGTAGTGAGGGGGGGACAGCCCGCCACAGAGCGGGAAACTAGGGCCACGGAGCCCGACTGGTCAATAACCCAGGAGTCGTTGTTGGGTGGGGCGAAATATGGCTCGGCCACAATCGCAACGTGGATCGCCCACTGCGCCATGCTCTGGAACAACAAGTTCTGAGCTCTGGCGCAGTGGTTGAGATTGGCTTGAAGAAATCGGAGGGTGTCCATTATCCGACGGCCATATTCTCACCAGCCTCCCCAGTCGCGGCTGCGGCGTTGGCCGGCTGCGTCTGCTGGACAGTCCTTCTGACCGTCCCACGTCTCCTTGGCCTGCTCGACGGACCAGCCGTCTTGCAGCCCCAGCCACCAATTTTATGTCGGGCTGGCTTGCCTGCAGCGGCGCACACGCTGCAATGGGCCTCCTCCTGGCACTCACCGGATTGGTGACCGGGTTTCCCACACCTGATACACAGTGCGCTTCGGTCGACCAGGGAGGAGCACTGATCCTTGGAGTGACCTGCTTCATGGCATCGGAAGCATCGTCCCGGTCTCGCGTCCATAAGGCGAACGTGAGCCGACACCCAGCCAACCAGAAGACGCTCCCTTTCAAGTACGGCCTTGGCGGCCGTGACAGGGCAACTGACGACCACCGTTCCCATGCCGCTGCGATCCCGGCGGATTACTCCCAGCCTAACATCTTCTGCGGCGCACTGCCCCGTGCGCGCTATTGCCGCCGCAATCTCCTCTCCCGTGGCGGAGTCGTCCAGTTCGGATACCCGCAAGTCGACACACTTGACGGGTCTGGAGACAGTCACACCGGAGGCGTTGAGGGTGTCGCGCAGCTTCGCGACTAGCGCATCAGCTTTATCCGCCGGCGTGTCCGTAGGGAGGCGCAGAACGCGGGCCCCTGAGGCAGCTATTTTAAACTGGACTCCAGAAATGCCCAGTTCTTGCAGGTCTACACTATTCTTGGCCTTGGCTAATACCCCCGAGTATGTGACGCCGTTTTGTTCGGCCTCCGGCTGCAGACGCAGGACCACTGCCTCGGTTTTGGGAGCGTTCAGAATCGGCTTGCGTCTCCGTGATCTGCGCTTGTCGACTTTTCGCCTCGGCCGGCTCCTGGACCTGTCTCCTCGCGGGCCCTGGCCGCGCCGGCGGTTCCGCCTAGAGACGATCGTCCACTCTTCCTCAGCGGAGGCTGCTAAAGGTGGAGGTGGAGCGGATGAGCGGGGCTCTGCCCACGGCGGTTTCGCCCATTGGGACCTGCGCTCCACTACGTCCGGGGGGAAGTGTTGATCCCTGACTCGGCGGCGCGTTCTTCTTCTGGGGGCTGGTGTAGACGGGGCCGTGGGTGTGGGCCGTTGGCTTCTTGTCGCCGGCGGCATCGGCACTGTCAGACTTGGGGCCGACACAAGTGTCGCGAGTTGCGGTGGCGACGGGAGAGCTACCGGCCTTGGTGGAGTCGGGGGGTGGGTCAATGATGACTCGGTCCGAGCGCGATCCGAGGTGAGCTTTTCTTCCAGTGCCTCGAACCGGGCACTGATCATGGAGCCGACGTTCTCCATGATGGTTCGGAGCACGGCGTCCTCATTCAAGAGTCTTGGTGCCGCTGCAGGGGGTGTCTCGCGGCGCGAAAGGTCTGCCCGAAGTGCTGCCACCTCGCCACGCAGTTCCGCCATCTCGGCCTTGAGCCGGGCGTTTTCAGCAGCAACTTTCGCTGTCTCCGCTGAGACGGTGGTATGCTGCAACATCTCTACCGCTTTTTTTATAGAGGCGACCTCGCTCTTGAGGACCTTGATGTACGTCCCCTTGAGGTTGGAGGACTTAGCGGCCACCTCTGCGATTAATCCCGCGCTGCGTAGGAGGCCATCAAGAACAATTGGCGCATTTGGGTCTTCGTCTCCGGACGCCATTGACATCGCGCCAGAGGAGGATGCCTGCTCTCGGGACCGACTAGTCCGGGCCTGGCGAGCAGATTCGGCCAGCTCACGTTCGGCTTGGAGCTCCAACTCAGCCCGCTCAAGGGCGAGGAGGTCCCTTTTGGCTTGCGCCAGGCCGACATATTCGCCAGTTGTTGGCGGCCTGCCGCGCCCCTTGCGGGCGTGGCTGGTCTTTTGAGACTGGTCCGAAAAGTGCTCGTCCTTTCCGCTCTCGGAAGAGGTTGAGAACCTTTCAGCGGGGGGCGATGGAGTCACCCGTTTTTTCAGGAATCGGCCCTTGCCGTCCCTTGCCGGC
This sequence comes from Dircenna loreta, assembly GCA_963555665.1. Classification (NCBI taxonomy): domain Eukaryota; kingdom Metazoa; phylum Arthropoda; class Insecta; order Lepidoptera; family Nymphalidae; genus Dircenna; species Dircenna loreta. The sequence goes on from OY743087.1 coordinate 68,706, forward strand.
CCAGCCGCCTGCTTCGGGCGGGAACCACCTCTGGATCTATGTGAGGTGGAAACCTTCGGGGGACCTGGTCTTTCGTCTACGGGGGAGGTCGATCTCGACCCCGAACCACTTTCTGTTCCGTGGTGTCGACGCTTTCGGGCATCCCCTGGTGTTTTGGGGGAGATGAACGGAGAGGCTCTGCGCGAAGCCGTAGGGGTTGAAGCCCCAGACCAACAGCTTAGGTAGTCCTCCATTCTCGCAGGGCCCGTTTCGTGTCTCTTTGGCCTATCAGTTTCCTTTATCAAGCCATAGTCAATGGGGGCTTCTCGCACCACTGTGCGGGCACCCCCCCTAGCGTCGTCATCCAAATACACATGCAGATCAGTTGTCCTTGTTCGTTTGCCATTGTCGTCGTTAATAGTCGTCGAGCGGATTTTGCCCTCCCCAGAATACGGGGGGCAGCCAGTGCTCGGAAGTGCCACGTGGGCACTCGGGAGCACTGGGAGGGATTCTCCAGCAGAGCTGGTACCCTCCTGGGGTAGTCTATTCGATTTTTGATCCGCCATAGTTTGTTTTGGCTCATTTTCGGGTGAGCTCCCCCGCCTTCTCAGCGCTTGCCAGATAACCCTACGCCGCAGCACGCTAGACCGCGGTTTCGGGGTGGTTTTTTATAGAGGTTTCCTTCCTCGCGGCCCAGCAAGTGGGCCCCCGGTCCCGGCCGAAGTGCAATGGCCGGGTTACGGTATGATGGTTGCTCTTAGTCTGGCCCCTCACCCTAAGCCTCCCGGTATGAGTAGCTCTGCCGGTATAGCCTCAGGGATCATTGGGACACGCAAGCCCCCCCACCACGACAAGGTGGCAACCTTTGGGGGGGAGAAGGAACCTAACCTAACCTAACCTAACCTAACCTTTTTTTTTTTTTTTTTTTTTTTTTTTTTAACGTCAGGAAGCATCATGCTATCCCTGCCACCCAGGGGAAGATGGAAGGGGGTATGTGGGACTCTAACCTAACACTAAACCTGACGGTTGCCGCCTGCCGTCATAGTGGGACACCACGGGATCGCTTTCGCATTCAACCGCAGCGCCCCGACGGAGACTACCACGGAGAGGGCACCCTGCAACAAGTGGACCCTCCCTTTTTCGCAGGCTTGATAGATTGTGGAGGGCTCACCCTACCCCCCACCCAAGCCTGCTACAGCGCGGAGGAGGCCGAAACCCCCTCCGAGCCGGGCCCTGTCGACAGACTCCGACCACTCACTCACTGGAGCAGTCGGACGCAGGACGAACCCGCACTCTTTGCCATGTCAACCGTTCGGCCAACGGGACTAGGCTAGAGGTCCGGACTAGGCCCAGCGCCCTCGCGGTGGTCTCCCCGAGAGAAGACCACCCATCGAGTCCCCAAAATAGGCAGGCTCCAGCCAGCCCGCCACAAGAAGGGGACCCAACGACGAACCCGACAGGCCTCTACCGCCAGCCACGGTGGTCAGCCGAGACCAGCTAGAAAGAGGTATAAGTCGGGAACCCACCACGCCCAGACCAATCAACGCCAAGCGCAACCGTGGCGTCGCACTCAGCAAAGACCAGCCCAGGCACGTCTACCCTCCCCTGTCAGCCATGGACCGGGCATAAACCCCCATGGCCAACCCCCCGTGTCGGTTGTTAGCCGTGATGGGCAGCAGTTCCGCGAAAGCGGGGACCTGCCCATCCCGTTGCCCAGGGTGTACCACGAGGAGGTCACCGACACACACCCCAACCTAACCTAACCTAACCTAACCTACCCTAACCTTTTTTTTTTTTTTTTTTTTTTTTTTTTTTTTTTTTTTTTTTTTTTTTAACGTCAGGAAGCATCATGCTATCCCTGCCACCCAGGGGAAGATGGAAGGGGGTATGTGGGACTCTAACCTAACACTAAACCTGACGGTTGCCGCCTGCCGTCATAGTGGGACACCACGGGATCGCTTTCGCATTCAACCGCAGCGCCCCGACGGAGACTACCACGGAGAGGGCACCCTGCAACAAGTGGACCCTCCCTTTTTCGCAGGCTTGATAGATTGTGGAGGGCTCACCCTACCCCCCACCCAAGCCTGCTACAGCGCGGAGGAGGCCGAAACCCCCTCCGAGCCGGGCCCTGTCGACAGACTCCGACCACTCACTCACTGGAGCAGTCGGACGCAGGACGAACCCGCACTCTTTGCCATGTCAACCGTTCGGCCAACGGGACTAGGCTAGAGGTCCGGACTAGGCCCAGCGCCCTCGCGGTGGTCTCCCCGAGAGAAGACCACCCATCGAGTCCCCAAAATAGGCAGGCTCCAGCCAGCCCGCCACAAGAAGGGGACCCAACGACGAACCCGACAGGCCTCTACCGCCAGCCACGGTGGTCAGCCGAGACCAGCTAGAAAGAGGCATAAGTCGGGAACCCACCACGCCCAGACCAATCAACGCCAAGCGCAACCGTGGCGTCGCACTCAGCAAAGACCAGCCCAGGCACGTCTACCCTCCCCTGTCAGCCATGGACCGGGCATAAACCCCCATGGCCAACCCCCCGTGTCGGTTGTTAGCCGTGATGGGCAGCAGTTCCGCGAAAGCGGGGACCTGCCCATCCCGTTGCCCAGGGTGTACCACGAGGAGGTCACCGACACACACCCCAACCTAACCTAACCTTTTTTATTTTTTTTTTTTTTTTTTTTTGCGTGGGGAAAATCCTCATGGATACCACTCCGGTACGGGGGACCAGAGTGGTTATGCCGGACTCTTACCGGCTAAAAACCCCACGTGTGAGCAGTCCTCCGCCATAATGAGGCAAGATGGGGTCGCGCGAGCATTCGCCACCTTGCCCCGGCGGTAAGCCCGGATGTGATTCTATCCGGGCTCCGGCCTCACATTTGGGGTAACCTTGCTCACACAAAGGCCACCCCTCAGACGTATGGGGTCATTTTGCTGTCCAGCCGGAAGTCCCCCGACTTCCAGCCGGTGACCCCATTATTGCGGAGGGAGGAGGAGGTTGGCGAACCGTCGCCTCCTTGCCCCCGTACGTCTGCGTCGGAGTGAGTCCAGGGAGGCATTGTCCTCCCTGACCCGCTCCGCGGCCTCCTTCTGCATCATTACCTCTTCACAGAAGGAGACCGTCGCCTGCCACGATCTCTCACTGTCGAGCATGGCGTTCACAACACCCGGCAGAGAGAGATCCCTTCCCAAGGCCTCCGAAAGCGTGTGCCGCTGCGAACTATATGCGGCACACACCTCCAGCGTATGGAGCGCCGTATCCTGTGGCGCCCCACATTCGTGGCAGACCGGGGTGGCCTCCCGTCTCGCGATTTGGTGCAGGTATTTCCCAAAGCATCCGTGTCCGGATAGCACCTGCACCAAACGGAAGGTCAGTGACCCGAACCGCCGCCTCACCCATTGTCGGAGGACCGGCCTTATTGCGTCCACCGTCCACTGCCCGGGGACTGGTGGGGCCAGGTCCTCCGTCCACCGACTAAATAGCGTGTCCTGCGCCTCTCTGCGGATGCGTGCGACCTCCTCCCATGTCAGGGCCTCCCCTCGGGACTTCCTCGCCGCCAAAAAGTGATACGTTGCGGCGAGGACCTCCGCTTGCAGCTCCCAGGGAGCATCTCCAGCCAGCACACACGCCGCCGTCCATGAGACCGTCCGGTATCCGCGTATCGCCCTCGTCGCGATGACCCGTTGCGGACGACGCAGTAGGGTTTTGTTGGCGCGACTGAGGGCGTCCGCCCAGACGGGTGCCCCATACATGGCCATACTCCGGATGACTCCGGAGTACAGCCGACGACAATTGGAACTAGGCCCACCTTTATTCGGCAGCAGCCTGCCCAGAGAAGCAGCGGCTCTGACGACTTTCGGGGCCAGTTCGGTAAAGTGGGCCCCGAAACTCCACCGCCCGTCCAAGATGAGACCCAAATATTTCATCTGGGTCCCGACTCGGATCGACACCCCATCCAGCATCAGCCGAGTACCTGGTGGGGGTCCTCCCCGAGGCCCATGAAATAGTAGGGCCTCAGTTTTAGAGAGGGCGACATCCAGCCCTAGGGCGCGTATACGGCTGACTACGAGCGCCGTACTAACCGCTGCCGACCGCAACACTTCCCGGAGGTCCTTTCCCTTGACTACGACCAGGGTGTCATCCGCGTAGCACGCCACCCGCACGCTCGCAGGAAGCGTGCCACGAAGTACCCAGTCGTAGCCTATGTTCCACAAGAGCGGACCCAGCACCGACCCCTGTGGAACCCCGCACGATACGCGACGGCGCTTTACACCGTCGCAGCCTTGCACCAAGACCTCGCGACCGTCAAGGTAGTCGGCCAACAGCCTCCGCAGATACAGAGGCACCCGATGATATCGGAGTGCCTCCTGTATTGTCGCGTGCGGTAGGCTGTTGAAGGCGTTGGCGATATCCAGGGAAACCGCCAACGCCTTTTCTCCCTCACGGACCGACGTCTGCGTCCATCCCTTGAGCCAGAGCAGGGCGTCTATTGTGGACCGCCCTGCCCTGAAACCGTATTGGGCCTCGGACAGCCCAGGACCAGTGCCCTCCAGGTGCTGGACGACACGGGAAGCGACCACCCTCTCGAGCATTTTGCCCGTGTCATCCAGCAAGACTATGGGCCTGTACGCGGAGGGCGAGTCAGCGGGTCGCCCTTCCTTCCGCAACAGGCATAGCCTTCCGTCTTTCCACGGCTTCGGGAACCGGCCAGACGTGAAGCAGGCGTTGAATATTTCCCGAAGCCGACCACTCATCTCCTGGAGGGCAATTCCCAACACCCGGGCCGGGATACCATCCGGGCCAGGCGCTGTTTTCTTACCACTCAGGCGGGAGACAGCAAAATCCATTTCTGCCTCCGAAACGGGCGGGATGGAGGTGTCGATGCTTGACTCCTCGACGATGGCCATCGTTGGAGGGGTAAAGTCTGGGTCTCGTTCTGGAAACAGCCCACCCAATACCCGGTCCAGTAGCCCGGACTGAATAGATTCCGTGACCGGGGGCGTCTGCTGCCGGAAGTTTTTTCGCGCAGCCTTGTATGGACGCCCCCACGGATCTCTATCTAGGCTAACCAGGGCCTCACCAAACGCCTGCGATTTGGCCCTAATGATCGCCAGCTGTAGCTCCTTCTTGGCGAGGCGGTACGCCTCATACAGCTGGCGCTCCGTCTGCAGCTCCACGACCGACATCTGTTCGTCAGTCCGGCCGTGTCGTAATCTCCTGCAATGGCCATAAGGCCGTCGTGCAGCCGTGCAGGCGGCCCGGAGATTCGCAATCTTCAAACCCCACCAGTAGACCTCACGACGTGTGGGCTGGCGGCGGAACCGCGGCATGGCTGCATCGCACACTCCCGTCACCGCTTTGCAAAAGCGATTTGCTGCAAGGTCTACGTCCGGTTCCGAGGGAACGTTCAACCATGTTTGAATGATTGCCGCCTCCCTCGCAAGTTCCGCATCTAGGCGGCTGACGGCCCAGCGTGGAAATTTCGCAACCTCAGCGGAGCCACGAGGCGTTCCTCTGACGTGGGAGGTGGTGACCTCAAACCGTATATATTTATGGTCCGAGAGAGTCTCCACCTCCGACAGCACCCTCCATGCCCCAACACGCGCGGCGACAGACGGGTTGGCGAACGATAAGTCCACCACGGACCCACCGTTGTGTCGCACACACGTATGGGCCGACCCTATGTTGAGCAGGGTCAAGCCCGTGGACACCGCCCACTCCCTGACGATTTCCCCACGGGAGTCAGTCGAGGGGTTTCCCCAATCCCGGGCCTTTGCATTGAAGTCTCCTAGAAGGAGGACTTGGCGTGGCGCCTGTCTTCGAACCGCACTGGCTAAAAAGTCTAAAAAGATCTCCAGTTCTGCTACGGTTTTGTTGGGGGAGAAGTATATGCCTACCACAGCATACTCCCCCCATTTGGCCACAGCATAGCCTGCTCCCCTCTCTTCGGTTAATAGGGGCGGGCTGCTTACATCTGATCGTTTTATGATGGCAACAGAGTCATTCTGGTCTCCCACCCAGCAAGCATGAGAAGGAGGAACATAGTACGGCTCTGCCGCCACCGCCACGTCTATCTGCCACTGCGCCATGGCCTGCATGAGTAGGTCTTGGGCTTGGGCGCAGTGGTTTAGGTTCGTCTGAAGGAAGTTGTGATGTCTGACTTGATCCATGAATTATTCAGACATCACAACCTCCTCCTCGTCCGCCGCTTGGGGAACGATCGCCGTCACGGTATTTACCTGGTTCTCAACTGATTGAGTAACCCGGGTCCCATTTGCCTTCCCTTTCGCCGTCGCAGGCTTGCATCTGCGACCGCACATTACATGCCCAGAGGGCTTGCCAGACTCGGCGCATATCGCGCAGTGTGGAGTGGCCTCCTTGCAGACAGCAATCTTATGACCTGCACGTCCACATCGGAAGCACAGGTCCCCTCTGTCTGCTGATGCTGGACACTGAGGGCGCGTATGACCCAGTCCCATGCACTTAAAGCAGCGCATGGGAAGCGCCTCCATGGCCACCACACGCACTGAGCTCCACCCAATGAGCAATCTGCCCTTCTCGGTCAGCGCTTTCGCTGCTGAGATCGGACAGGTGACGACGACGGAACCGGTTCCTCCAAAACTGGGCCGAATGGCCCCAATCTTCAACATGCCGACCTCAACCGCTGCTGCTTTAGCGACCGCCTCAGCCACATTCTCCTGGGTGGCGGTGTCGTCCAGGCCCGAGATCTTCACTTGTACAGATTTCATAGGCCTGGCAACGTTCGCCACGCCGGCTAACGCATCGCGCAGTTTTTCCGCGAGCCTATCTGCCTTCGAATGATTTTCGGAGCCCGGGATCTCTAGCATTCTGGCTCCCGTCATCGTCTGACGGAAGCGAATTTGCTCGATGCCGAGCTCCTGCAGATCAACTTTTTGTTGGGCCGTCTGCAAAATGGCGCTGTAGGTTAGCCCTTTAGCCGCTGCTTCAGGCTGCAGCGACAGCACAACCGCCGCAGTCTTGGGGGACTTTGACACCTTAGGCCTTTTGAATTTCTTGGCTGCGGGCGTAGCGGGTTTCTTCGCGCTCTCCTTTGCGGTAGCTGCTCCCTTTGTCGAGGTGGGCCGAGCGGGTGGAGAAGCGCCTGCCGTAGGGGTGGAAGATTTTCCTTTCCCCTTTCCCTTACCCTTACCCTTCCTCTTCACCACCGTTGCCCAGGACTCCTCCTGGGGTGCTGTCTTGGGGTCGGCTATCGGTGCCACTTGCGGTGTCGCAGGCACACTAGGCACGGCACGTACTACGTCCGCTCGCAGTGGGGGACGCATCGTTGGTGCCGGCAAAAGACGGTCCTCGATTCCTGCAATTCGGGCGTTAATCATATCACCCAAAGTGCAGGTCAAGGACCGCTCCAGTCTTTCGATTAAGTCAGCCCCCATCACGGCCACAGGAGGCGTCGTCGTACCAGCCGCACTAGCGCTGGCAGCAGCAGTGGCGGCTGCAGCAGCCTCGGACTTAGCTTCGGCGAAACCACGCCGCAGCGCCTTCACCTCCGCTTTGATGGCTTCCACCTCGAGCTTGAGACGGCGATTCTCGGCCCTCAGCCGCCTCGTCTCCTCAGCCTCACTCCTCGAGGCAAGAGCATCTACCACCTCGCTCAGGGCCGAAGTGGACCTCTTCAGGCGGGACACGAACTCGCCCTTGAGGTTGCCTGATTTTTTCGCAACCTCCATAATTATAGCGAGGCCTTCACCCGCCTTCGCCTTCAACTCTTGCGCATTTAATGCGCCCACGTCCGAATCGTTATCGTCCGTAGCGGTGTCATACTGGGTATCAGTCACTTCAACCTCGTCTGACCGCAAAGAAGCAGGTTTCCGAAAACCTTCGCGAGAAGAGCTTGACTTTGCTCCCCTTCCTCTTCGGGCGGAATGAACCTTAGCGGTCGGAATCTCTTCGGTCTCCGTGTCTGAGCAAAACCGCCCAGGCTCGAAGAACGCAGAGGACGGCCGCTTGCGTTGTCCTTTTGTTGCGCGTGCAACTACGACATCGGAATCCTCCGAATGGCCCTGAGAAGGACCTTTCTCACTCATATCTATTTCGATCTCCACTTTGGACTCGACGTAGAATCCGTCAGCATCATTTTGGCTCTGAGAAGGGCCTTTTGGTTGGCCCTGAGAAGGGCCTTTTGGTTGGCTCTGAGAAGAGCCTTTTGGTTGGCCCTGAGAAGGGCCTTTGGTAAATCTTCCGAGGCTGTTACGCACAGGAAGCATCGCGACAAATCTCTTAAAGACACACTCACCCAAGTATCGTTTGCAGTATTTGGTCACCCGCCTGCCACCTGCGTTACCGGGGTCAGGACGGGGTCCAGGGGAGACGACGAGGACGTAACTTGCAAACACTTGGGGACTCCCCCAACCTAACCTAACCTTTTTTTTTTTTTTTTTTTTTTTTTTTTTTTTTTTTTTTTTTTTTTTTTTTTTTTTTACGTTGGAAAATCCGTTACGGATACCCCTCGGCCGAGAAGGTGACGGCCGTGGTGGTTATGTGGGACTACCCGGCAGCATAGAAGACGCTGCCATTTTTAAGGCTACCCACTAAAAACCAACGGTTACCCTCATCGCCATAATGGGACGTCACGGGATCGCTTGTCGCACTCACCGTGACGCCCCGGCGGAATCGCCACCCCCGATAAGGGTGCTCCGTGTAACGAAAGCACCCTTACGACGTAGGCCTATAGCTGGTGAAAGGGGTCACCCTCCCCTCTCACCAAGGCACTACGGCTGGGGAAGGAAGCGTCGGGCGTACTCCCGCCTCCTTCTCCCCAGCCTACCCCTTCGGAGCGGATCAGCGGTGGAGGCTGACTCCCTGATCCGCTCCGCGGCCTCCTTCGCGGCAATGACTTGCTCGCAGAAGGAAGCCACCGCGACCCAACACCTCTCGCTGCCGATCATCGCGCGTACCACGCGCGGCAGCGAAAGGTCCCTGCCCACCACAGCCGTCAGCTCAGAACGCTGACGGTCCCAGGCTGCGCACTCAGCCAGGGTGTGACGAGCCGTGTCTACGGCCTCGTCACAGTGGTGGCAGGAGGGGGTCGCCTCTCTGCGTGCGATCTTGTGCAGGTACTCGCCGAAGCATCCGTGCCCCGTCAACACCTGCACAAAACCTAACCTAACCTAACCTAACCTTTTTTTTTTTTTTTTTTTTAACGTCAGGAAGCATCATGCTATCCCTGCCACCCAGGGGAAGATGGAAGGGGGTATGTGGGACTCTAACCTAACACTAAACCTGACGGTTGCCGCCTGCCGTCATAGTGGGACACCACGGGATCGCTTTCGCATTCAACCGCAGCGCCCCGACGGAGACTACCACGGAGAGGGCACCCTGCAACAAGTGGACCCTCCCTTTTTCGCAGGCTTGATAGATTGTGGAGGGCTCACCCTACCCCCCACCCAAGCCTGCTACAGCGCGGAGGAGGCCGAAACCCCCTCCGAGCCGGGCCCTGTCGACAGACTCCGACCACTCACTCACTGGAGCAGTCGGACGCAGGACGAACCCGCACTCTTTGCCATGTCAACCGTTCGGCCAACGGGACTAGGCTAGAGGTCCGGACTAGGCCCAGCGCCCTCGCGGTGGTCTCCCCGAGAGAAGACCACCCATCGAGTCCCCAAAATAGGCAAGCTCCAGCCAGCCCGCCACAAGAAGGGGACCCAACGACGAACCCGACAGGCCTCTACCACCAGCCACGGTGGTCAGCCGAGACCAGCTAGAAAGAGGCATAAGTCGGGAACCCACCACGCCCAGACCAATCAACGCCAAGCGCAACCGTGGCGTCGCACTCAGCAAAGACCAGCCCAGGCACGTCTACCCTCCCCTGTCAGCCATGGACCGGGCATAAACCCCCATGGCCAACCCCCCGTGTCGGTTGTTAGCCGTGATGGGCAGCAGTTCCGCCAAAGCGGGGACCTGCCCATCCCGTTGCCCAGGGTGTACCACGAGGAGGTCACCGACACACACCCCAACCTTTTTTTTTTTTTTTTTTTTTTTTTTTTTTTGCGTGGGGAAAATCCTCATGGATACCACTCCAGTACAGGGGACCAGAGTGGTTATGCCGGACTCTTACCGGCTAAAAACCCCACGTGTGAGCAGTCCTCCGCCATAGTGAGGCAAGATGGGGTCGCGCGAGCATTCGCCACCTTGCCCCGGCGGTAAGCCCGGATGTGATTCTATCCGGGCTCCGGCCTCACATTTGGGGCGACCTTGCTCACACAAAGGCCACCCCTCAGACGTATGGGGTCATGTTGCTGTCCAGCCGGAAGTCCCCCGACTTCCAGCCGGTGACCCCATTATTACGGAGGGAGGAGGAGGTTGGCGAACCGTCGCCTCCTTGCCCCCGTACGTCTACGCCGGAGTGAGTCCAGGGAGGCATTGTCCTCCCTGACCCGCTCCGCGGCCTCCTTCTGCATCATCACCTCTTCACAGAAGGAGACCGCCGCCTGCCACGATCTCTCACTGGCGAGCATGGCGTTCACAACACCCGGCAGAGAGAGATCCCTTCCCAAGGCTTCCGAAAGTGTGTGCCGCTGCGAGCTATATGCGGCACACACCTCCAGGGTATGGAGCGCCGTATCCTGTGGCGCTCCACATTCGTGGCAGACCGGGCTGGCCTCCCGTCTCGCGATTTGGTGCAGGTATTTCCCAAAGCATCCGTGTCCGGATAGCACCTGCACCAAACGGAAGGTAAGCGACCCGAACCGCCGCCTCACCCATTCTCGGAGGACCGGCCTTATTGCGTCCACCGTCCACTGCCCGGGGACTGGTGGGGCCAGGTCTTCCGTCCACCGACTAAATAGGGTGTCCTGCGCCTCTCTTCGCATGCGTGCGACCTCCTCCCCAGTCGGGGCCTCCCCCCGGTACTTCCTCGCCGCCACAAAGTGATACGTTGCGGCGAGGGCCTCCGCTTGCAGCTCCCAGGGAGCATCCCCGGCCAGCACGCACGCCGCCGTCCAAGAGACCGTCCGGTATCCGCGTATCGCCCTCGTCGCGATGACCCGCTGCGGACGTCGCAACAGGGTTTTGTTGGTGCGACTGAGGGCGTCCACCCAGACGGGTGCCCCATACATGGCCATACTCCGGATGACTCCGGAGTACAGAAGACGACAATTGGCGCTCGGACCGCCTTTATTTGGCAGCAGCCTGCCAAGTGAAGCGGCGGCTCTGACTACCCTCGGGGCCAGTCCCGCAAAGTGACTCCCAAAACTCCATCTCCCATCCAGGATGAGACCCAAATATTTCATCTGGGTCCCTACCCGGATCGGGACCCCATCCAGTGTAAGCCGGGTGCCTGGAGGGGGTCCTCCCCGAGGCCCATGAAATAGAAGAGCCTCGGTTTTAGGGAGGGCAACCTCCAGCCCCAGGGCTCGTATACGGCCAACCACGAGTGCCGTACTGACCTCGGCAGAACGCAGTACCTCCCGAAGATTCCTCCCCTTAGCTACGACTAGGGTGTCATCTGCGTAGCAGACCACCCGCACGCTCGTAGGGAGCGTGCCCCGGAGCACCCAGTCGTAGCCAATGTTCCACAGGAGTGGACCCAGAACCGAACCCTGTGGAACCCCGCACGAGACGCGACGGCGTTTCAGACCGTCACAACCCTGTACCAAAACCTCGCGACTATCGAGATAGTCGGCCAACAGTTTCTGCAGGTATAGGGGCACCCTGTGGTAACGAAGCGCCTCCTGTATCGTCGCGTGCGGGAGGCTGTTGAAGGCGTTGGCAATATCGAGGGAGACAGCCAACGCCTTTTCTCCTTCACGGACCGCTGCCTGCGTCCAACCTTTGAGCCAGAGCAGGGCGTCTATTGTGGACCGCCCCGCCCTAAACCCGTACTGGGCCTCAGAAAGACCAGGCCCAGTGCGCTCCAGGTGCTGGATGACACGCGAAGCCACCACTCGCTCGAACAGTTTGCCGGTGTCATCAAGTAAGACGATGGGCCTGTAAGCGGAGGGTGAGTCAACGGATCGCCCTTCCTTCCGCAACAGGCACAGTCTGCCGTCTTTCCACGGCTTCGGGAACCTTCCAGAGGAGAGGCAGGCGCTGAATATTTCCCGAAGCCGATCACTCATTTCCTGGAGGGCAATTCCAAGGATCCGGCCCGGGATACCATCCGGGCCAGGCGCCGTCTTTTTGCCATGCAGACGGCAGACTGCAACCTCCATCTCTGCTTGGGACACAGGCGGAATTGAGGTTTCAGAGCTCGACCCCTCAACGACAGCCATCGTTGGAGGGGAATGGCTTGCGTCTCGAACGGGAAAGAGCCCACCCAACACCCGATCCAGGAGCCCGGACTCCATAGATTCCGTAACCGGGGGAGTCTGCAGCCGGAACTTTTTCCGTGCAGCCTTGTAAGGACGCCCCCACGGATCTCTGTCCAGGCTTATCAGGGCTTCGCCAAAGGCCTGAGATTTGGCCCTGATGATCGCCAGCTGCAGTTTCCGCTTGGCATTGCGGTACACCTCGTACAGCTGGCGCTCTACCTCGAGTTCTACGGCGGACATCTGCGCGTCAGTTCGGCCGTGTCGACGTCTCCTGCAATGCCCGTAGGGCCGCCGTGCCGTTGTGCATGCAACTCGGAGTTCCACGATCTCCAAGCTCCACCAGTAGACCTCACGACGTTCAGGATGGCGGCGAGACCGCGGCATGGCTGCATCACACACTTCCGTCACCGCTTTGCGGAAGTTACTTGCCGCGAGGTCTACATCCGGCTGCGTGGGGACGGCCAACCATCTTTGAACGATCGCCGCCTCATTCGCAACTTCCGCATCTAGGCGGTTGACGGCCCAGCGTGGGAAATGCACTTCGGCAGGGCGGCAGCACGACCCTCGGTTTTGGGAGGTGGAGATCTCAAACCGCACATATTTGTGGTCGGAGAGAGTCTCCACCTCTGACAGCACCCTCCATGCCCGGACACGCGCAGCGACGGACGGGGTAGCGAACGATAAGTCCACCACGGACCCTCCGTTGTGTCGCACGCATGTATGGGCCGATCCTGTGTTGAGCAGGGTCAAGCCCGTTATAACCGCCCACTCTCTGACAATCTCCCCACGTGAATTAGTGAAAGGGTTGCCCCAGTCACGGGCCTTGGCGTTCAGGTCTCCTAGTAGAAGAACCTGATGTGGCATCTGTCTTCCAACCGCAGTGGCCATGAGGTCTAAGAACGCCTCCAGGTCCGCTGCGGTTTTGTTGGGGGAGAAGTAAACGCCCACCACAGTATAGTCTCCCCACTTAGCGACCACGTATCCTGCTCCCCTTTCTTCGATGGAGAGGGGTGCGCTGCCGTGACCAGAACGCGTCACGATGGCAACAGAGCCGTCCAGGTCTCCCGCCCAGCAGGGATGAGAGGGAGGAATGTAGTAGGGCTCTGCTGCCACCACGACATCTATTTTCCACTGTGCTAGGGCCTGCATGAGTAGGTCCTGGGCCTGGGCGCAGTGGTTCAGGTTCGTCTGGAGAAAGTTGTGATGTCTGACTTGATTCATTGATTATTCACACATCACAACCTCTTCCTGTTCCGCCTCTAGGGGAACGAACGTCGTCGGTGCGGTGGCCTGATTTGCAACCGCTTGGGTGGCCTGGGTTCCATTGGCCCTCCCTTTCGATGGAGCAGGCTTGCACCTGCGACCACACATCACATGCCCAGAGGGTCTGCCTGACTCAGCGCATATCGCGCAACGTGGAGTGGCTTCTTTACAGACAGCTATCTTGTGACCTGCACATCCGCATCTAAAGCACAAGTCCCCCCTGTCTGCTGACACTGGGCACTGAGGGCGCGTATGGCCCAGCCCCATGCATTTATAGCAGCGCATGGGGAGCGCCTCCAAGGCCACCACACGCACTGAGCTCCACCCAATAAGCAACCTGCCTTTTTCGGTCAGTGTCTTCGCTGCCGAAATCGGGCAGGTGACGACGACGGAGCCGGTTCCATCAAAACAAGGGCGAATGGCCCCAGTCTTAACCGTTCCAATTTCAATGGCTGCCGCCTTAGCGATCGCCGCAGCCACGTTCTCCTGGGTGGCGGTATCGTCCAGGCCCGAGATTCTCACCTGTACGGATTTCACGGGTCTTGCGATATTCGCCACGCCCGATAAGACATCGCGGAGTTTCTCTGCTAACCTATCCGCCTTCACCTGTTTTTCAGAGCCCGGGATTTCCAGCATTCTCGCCCCTGTCAACGTCCGACGAAAACGGAGATGCTCGATCCCGAGCTCCTGCAGATCTACTTTTTCTTGCGCCGTCTTGAGAATGGCACTGTATGTTAACCCCTTAGCCGCGGCTTCCGGCTGCAGTGATAACACAACAGCTGCCGAATTGGGGGACTTAAGCGCCTTCTTAGGCCTGGCGGTCGCTCTGGCAGCGGGCTTGGCAGCTTCCTTTGCACTGGGCTTGGCAGCTCCCTTTGCACTCACTTTTGCGGTAGCGGCTCGCTTCGCTGGGATGGCCCTTGCAGGCGGAGAAGTGCTAGTTTCTGGGGTGGAAGCTTTTCCTTTTCCCTTCCCCTTACCCTTTCTTTTCACCACCGTTGTCCAGGACACCTCCTGAGAAACGGTGGCGGGTTCCGCTACCGGTGCCACTGATAGAGAGGGTGATCGAGTCACGGCACCCATCACGTCCGAAGACAGTGGAGGACGCAACGTCGGTGCTGGCAGGAGTCGGTCCTGGATTCCTGCAATTCGGGCGTTGATCATGTCACCTAAAGTGCAGGTCAAGGACCGCTGAAGTCTTTCGACTATTTCAGTCGTGAGGGCCACAGCGGCCGTCGTCGTCCCAGGAACGGTAGCGGCTGCAGCGGCAGTAGCAGCCGCAGCTGCTTCAGTTTTTGCTTCGGCAAACCCACGCCGTAACGCCTTAACCTCTGCCTTGATCGATTCGATCTCGAGCTTAAGGTGGCGATTTTCAGCCCTCAGCCGCCTCGTCTCCTCAGCCTCACTCCTCGATGCGAGGGCATCCACCACCTCGTTCAGGGTAGAAGTGGACTTCTTCAGGCGAGCTACAAACTCGCCTTTGAGGTTGCCAGATTTTTTGGCCACCTCCATAATAATAGCGAGGCCTTCACCCGCTCTCACCCTCAACTCTTGCGCGTTCAGTGCACTTATGTCAGACTCGCTTTCGTCTGTAGTGTCATACTGCCTGCCAAGCGGTACGGCCTCGTCTGATCGCAAGAAAGAGGGTTTCTCAGACCCTTCACGAGAAGGACCCGCCTTACCGCCCCTTCCTCTTCGGGCTCTGCTAACCTTAGCGTTCGGCGTTTCTTCGGTCTCCGTGTCAGAGCAAAACCGCCCAGGCATGAAGAACGAAGAGGATGGCCGCTTGCGTTTCCCTTCAGTTGCTTCAGTTGCACGCGCAATGGCAGCACCTGTCTCTTCCGAATGGCCCTGAGAAGAGCGTTTTTCACTCCTATCCACGTTAGACTCCTTATCGGACTCCACGTAGCCGCCGTCAGCGTTTGGTTGGCCCTGAGAAGGGCCTTTGTCGATGCAATCTACATATGAGTCCATGTCAGACTCGACGTAGTTGTCGTCCGCGTTGGGTTGGCCCTGAGAAGGGCCTTTTGGTTGGCCCTGAGAAGGACCTTTTGGTTGGCCCTGAGAAGGGCCTTTGGTAAACCTTCCCTTGCAGTTACGCGCAGGAAGCATCGCTGCTGATCGCACAAAACACACTCGCCCAAGTATCGCTTACAAGATTCGGTCACCCGCCTGCCACCTGCGTTACCGGGGTCAGGACGGGGTCCAGGGGAGACGACGAGGACGTACTTGTAAACACTTGGGGACTCCCCCCACACACCCCAACCTAACCTAACCTAACCTAACCTAACCTAACCTTTTTTTTTTTTTTTTTTTTTTTTTTTTTTTTAACGTCAGGAAGCATCATGCTATCCCTTCCACCCAGGGGAAGATGGAAGGGGGTATGTGGGACTTTAACCTAACACTAAACCTGACGGTTGCCGCCTGCCGTCATAGTGGGACACCACGGGATCGCTTTCGCATTCAACCGCAGCGCCCCGACGGAGACTACCACGGAGAGGGCACCCTGCAACAAGTGGACCCTCCCTTTTTCGCAGGCTTGATAGATTGTGGAGGGCTCACCCTACCCCCCACCCAAGCCTGCTACAGCGCGGAGGAGGCCGAAACCCCCTCCGAGCCGGGCCCTGTCGACAGACTCCGACCACTCACTCACTGGAGCAGTCGGACGCAGGACGAACCCGCACTCTTTGCCATGTCAACCGTTCGGCCAACGGGACTAGGCTAGAGGTCCGGACTAGGCCCAGCGCCCTCGCGGTGGTCTCCCCGAGAGAAGACCACCCATCGAGTCCCCAAAATAGGCAGGCTCCAGCCAGCCCGCCACAAGAAGGGGACCCAACGACGAACCCGACAGGCCTCTACCGCCAGCCACGGTGGTCAACCGAGACCAGCTAGAAAGAGGCATAAGTCGGGAACCCACCACGCCCAGACCAATCAACGCCAAGCGCAACCGTGGCGTCGCACTCAGCAAAGACCAGCCCAGGCACGTCTACCCTCCCCTGTCAGCCATGGACCGGGCATAAACCCCCAGGGCTAACCCCCCGTGTCGGTTGTTAGCCATGATGGGCAGCAGTTCCGCGAAAGCGGGGACCTGCCCATCCCGTTGCCCAGGGTGTACCACGAGGAGGTCACCGACACACACCCCAACCCAACCTTTTTTTTTTTTTTTTTTTTTTTTTTTTTTTTTTTTTTTTTTTTTTTTTTTTTTTTTTTTTTTTTACGTTGGAAAATCCGTTACGGATACCCCCCGGCCGAGAAGGTGACGGCCGGAGTGGTTATGTGGGACTACCCGGCAGCATAGAAGACGCTGCCATTTTTAAGGCTACCCACTAAAAACCAACGGTTACCCTCATCGCCATAATGGGACGCCACGGGATCGCTTGTCGCACTCACCGTGACGCCCCGGCGGAATCGCCACCCCCGATAAGGGTGCTCCGAGTAACGAAAGCACCCTTACGACGTAGGCCTATAGATGGTGAAAGGGGTCACCCTCCCCTCTCACCAAGGCACTACGGCTGGGGAAGGAAGCGTCGGGCGTACTCCCGCCTCCTTCTCCCCAGCCTACCCCTTCGGAGCGGATCAGCGGTGGAGGCTGACTCCCTGATCCGCTCCGCGGCCTCCTTCGCGGCAATAACCTGCTCGCAGAAGGAAGCCACCGCGACCCAACACCTCTCGCTGCCGATCATCGCGCGTACCACGCGCGGCAGCGAAAGGTCCCTGCCCACCACAGCCGTCAGCTCAGAACGCTGACGGTCCCAGGCTGCGCACTCAGCCAGGGTGTGAACCTAACCTTTTTTTTTTTTTTTTTTTTTTGCGTGGGGAAAATCCTCATGGATACCACTCCGGTACGGGGGACCAGAGTGGTTATGCCGGACTCTTACCGGCTAAAAACCCCACGTGTGAGCAGTCCTCCGCCATAGTGAGTCAAGATGGGGTCGCGCGAGCATTCGCCACCTTGCCCCGGCGGTAAGCCCGGATGTGATTCTATCCGGGCTCCGGCCTCACATTTGGGGCAACCTTGCTCACACAAAGGCCACCCCTCAGACGTATGGGGTCATGTTGCTGTCCAGCCGGAAGTCCCCCGACTTCCAGCCGGTGACCCCATTATTACGGAGGGAGGAGGAGGTTGGCGAACCGTCGCCTCCTTGCCCCCGTACGTCTGCGCCGGAGTGAGTCCAGGGAGGCATTGTCCTCCCTGACCCGCTCCGCGGCCTCCTTCTGCATCATCACCTCTTCACAGAAGGAGACCGCCGCCTGCCACGATCTCTCACTGGCGAGCATGGCGTTCACAACACCCGGCAGAGAGAGATCCCTTCCCAAGGCTTCCGAAAGTGTGTGCCGCTGAGAGCTATATGCAGCACACACCTCCAGGGTATGGAGCGCCGTATCCTGTGGCGCTCCACATTCGTGGCAGACCGGGCTGGCCTCCCGTCTCGCGATTTGGTGCAGGTATTTCCCAAAGCATCCGTGTCCGGATAGCACCTGCACCAAACGGAAGGTGAGCGACCCGAACTGCCGCCTCACCCATTGTCGGAGGACCGGCCTTATTGCGTCCACCGTCCACTGCCCGGGGACTGGTGGGGCCAGGTCCTCCGTCCACCGACTAAATAGGGTGTCCTGCGCCTCTCTTCGCATGCGTGCGACCTCCTCCCCAGTCGGGGCCTCCCCCCGGTACTTCCTCGCCGCCACAAAGTGATACGTTGCGGCGAGGGCCTCCGCTTGCAGCTCCCAGGGAGCATCCCCGGCCAGCACGCACGCCGCCGTCCAAGAGACCGTCCGGTATCCGCGTATCGCCCTCGTCGCGATGACCCGCTGCGGACGTCGCAACAGGGTTTTGTTGGCGCGACTGAGGGCGTCCGCCCAGACGGGTGCCCCATACATGGCCATACTCCGGATGACTCCGGAGTACAGCCGACGACAATTGGAACTAGGCCCACCTTTATTCGGCAGCAGCCTGCCCAGAGAAGCAGCGGCTCTGACGACTTTCGGGGCCAGTTCGGTAAAGTGGGCCCCGAAACTCCACCGCCCGTCCAAGATGAGACCCAAATATTTCATCTGGGTCCCGACTCGGATCGCCAGCCCATCCAGCATCAGCCGAGTACCTGGTGGGGGTCCTCCCCGAGGCCCATGAAATAGTAGGGCCTCAGTTTTAGAGAGGGCGACATCCAGCCCTAGGGCGCGGATACGGCTGACTACGAGCGCCGTACTAACCGCTGCCGACCGCAACACTTCCCGGAGGTCCTTTCCCTTGACTACGACCAGGGTGTCATCCGCGTAGCACGCCACCCGCACGCTCGCAGGAAGCGTGCCACGAAGCACCCAGTCGTAGCCTATGTTCCACAAGAGCGGACCCAGCACCGACCCCTGTGGAACCCCGCACGATACGCGACGGCGCTTTACACCGTCGCAGCCTTGCACCAAGACCTCGCGACCGTCAAGGTAGTCGGCCAACAGCCTCCGCAGATACAGAGGCACCCGATGATATCGGAGTGCCTCCTGTATTGTCGCGTGCGGTAGGCTGTTGAAGGCGTTGGCGATATCCAGGGAAACCGCCAACACCTTTTCTCCCTCACGGATCGACGTCTGCGTCCATCCCTTGAGCCAGAGCAGGGCGTCTATTGTGGACCGCCCTGCCCTGAAACCGTACTGGGCCTCAGACAGCCCAGGACCAGTGCCCTCCAGGTGCTGGACGACACGGGAAGCGACCACTCTCTCGAGCATTTTGCCCGTGTCATCCAGCAAGACTATGGGCCTGTACGCGGAGGGCGAGTCAGCGGGTCGCCCTTCCTTCCGCAACAGGCATAGCCTTCCGTCTTTCCACGGCTTCGGGAACCGGCCAGACGTGAAGCAGGCGTTGAATATTTCCCGAAGCCGACCACTCATCTCCTGGAGGGCAATTCCCAACACCCGGGCCGGGATACCATCCGGGCCAGGCGCTGTTTTCTTACCACTCAGGCGGGAGACAGCAAAATCCATTTCTGCCTCCGAAACGGGCGGGATGGAGGTGTCAATGCTTGACTCCTCGACGACGGCCATCGTTGGAGGGGTAAAGTCTGGGTCTCGTTCTGGAAACAGCCCACCCAATACCCGGTCCAGTAGCCCGGACTGAATAGATTCCGTGACCGGGGGCGTCTGCTGCCGGAAGTTTTTTCGCGCAGCCTTGTATGGACGCCCCCACGGATCTCTATCTAGGCTAACCAGGGCCTCACCAAACGCCTGCGATTTGGCCCTAATAATCGCCAGCTGTAGCTCCTTCTTGGCGAGGCGGTACGCCTCATACAGCTGGCGCTCCGTCTGCAGCTCCACGACCGACATCTGTTCGTCAGTCCGGCCGTGTCGTAATCTCCTGCAATGGCCATAAGGCCGTCGTGCAGCCGTGCAGGCGGCCCGGAGATTCGCAATCTTCAAACCCCACCAGTAGACCTCACGACGTGTGGGCTGGCGGCGGAACCGCGGCATGGCTGCATCGCACACTCCCGTCACCGCTTTGCAAAAGCGATTTGCTGCGAGGTCTACGTCCGGTTCCGAGGGAACATTCAACCATGTTTGAATGATTGCCGCCTCCCTCGCAAGTTCCGCATCTAGGCGGCTGACGGCCCAGCGTGGAAATTTCGCAACCTCAGCGGAGCCACGAGGCGTTCCTCTGACGTGGGAGGTTGTGACCTCAAACCGTATATATTTATGGTCCGAGAGAGTCTCCACCTCCGACAGCACCCTCCATGCCCCAACACGCACGGCGACAGACGGGTTGGCGAACGATAAGTCCACCACGGACCCACCGTTGTGTCGCACACACGTATGGGCCGACCCTATGTTGAGCAGGGTCAAGCCCGTGGACACCGCCCACTCCCTGACGATTTCCCCACGGGAGTCAGTCGAGGGGTTTCCCCAATCCCGGGCCTTTGCATTGAAGTCTCCTAGAAGAAGGACTTGACGTGGCGCCTGTCTTCGAACCGCACTGGCTAAGAAGTCTAAAAAGATCTCCAGTTCTGCTACGGTTTTGTTGGGGGAGAAGTATATGCCTACCACAGCATACTCCCCCCATTTGGCCACAGCATAGCCTGCTCCCCTCTCTTCGGTTAATAGGGGCGGGCTGCTAACATCTGATCGTTTTATGATGGCAACAGAGTCATTCTGGTCTCCCACCCAGCAAGCATGAGAAAGAGGAACATAGTACGGCTCTGCCGCCACCGCCACGTCTATCTGCCACTGCGCCATGGCCTGCATGAGTAGGTCTTGGGCTTGGGCGCAGTGGTTTAGGTTCGTCTGAAGGAAGTTGTGATGTCTGACTTGATCCATGAATTATTCAGACATCACAGCCTCCTCCTCGTCCGCCGCTTGGGGAACGATCGCCGTAACGGTATTTACCTGGTTCTCAACTGATTGAGTAACCCGGGTCCCATTTGCCTTCCCTTTCGCCGTCGCAGGCTTGCATCTGCGACCGCACATTACATGCCCAGAGGGCTTGCCAGACTCGGCGCATATCGCGCAGCGTGGAGTGGCCTCCTTGCAGACAGCAATCTTATGACCTGCACGTCCACATCGGAAGCACAGGTCCCCTCTGTCTGCTGATGCTGGACACTGAGGGCGCGTATGACCCAGTCCCATGCACTTAAAGCAGCGCATGGGAAGCGCCTCCATGGCCACCACACGCACTGAGCTCCACCCAATGAGCAATCTGCCCTTCTCGGTCAGCGCTTTCGCTGCTGAGATCGGACAGGTGACGACGACGGAACCGGTTCCTCTAAAACTGGGCCGAATGGCCCCAATCTTCACCATGCCGACCTCAACCGCTGCTGCTTTAGCGACCGCCTCAGCCACATTCTCCTTGGTGGCGGTGTCGTCCAGGCCCGAGATCTTCACTTGTACAGATTTCATAGGCCTGGCAACGTTCGCCACGCCGGCTAACGCATCGCGCAGTTTTTCCGCGAGCCTATCTGCCTTCGAGTGATTTTCGGAGCCCGGGATCTCTAGCATTCTGGCTCCCGTCATCGTCTGACGGAAGCGAATTTGCTCGATGCCGAGCTCCTGCAGATCAACTTTTTGTTGGGCCGTCTGCAAAATGGCGCTGTAGGTTAGCCCTTTAGCCGCTGCTTCAGGCTGCAGCGACAGCACAACCGCCGCAGTCTTGGGGGACTTTGACACCTTAGGCCTTTTGAATTTCTTGGCTGCGGGCGTAGCGGGTTTCTTCGTGCTCTCCTTTGCGGTAGCTGCTCCCTTTGTCGAGGTGGGCCGAGCGGGTGGAGAAGCGCCTGCCGTAGGGGTGGAAGATTTTCCTTTCCCCTTTCCCTTACCCTTACCCTTCCTCTTCACCACCGTTGCCCAGGACTCCTCCTGGGGTGCCGTCTTGGGGTCGGCTATCGGTGCCACTTGCGGTGTCGCAGGCACACTAGGCACGGCACGTACTACGTCCGCTCGCAGTGGGGGACGCATCGTTGGTGCCGGCAAAAGACGGTCCTCGATTCCTGCAATTCGGGCGTTAATCATATCACCCAAAGTGCAGGTCAAGGACCGCTCCAGTCTTTCGATTAAGTCAGCCCCCATCACGGCCACAGGAGGCGT
The DNA here is from genome assembly GCA_963555665.1 of Dircenna loreta. Lineage (NCBI taxonomy): Eukaryota > Metazoa > Arthropoda > Insecta > Lepidoptera > Nymphalidae > Dircenna > Dircenna loreta. The sequence goes on from OY743087.1 coordinate 90,801, forward strand.
CGTCGTACCAGCCGCACTAGCGCTGGCAGCAGCAGTGGCGGCTGCAGCAGCCTCGGACTTAGCTTCGGCGAAACCACGCCGCAGCGCCTTCACCTCCGCTTTGATGGCTTCCACCTCGAGCTTGAGACGGCGATTCTCGGCCCTCAGCCGCCTCGTCTCCTCAGCCTCACTCCTCGAGGCAAGAGCATCTACCACCTCGCTCAGGGCCGAAGTGGACCTCTTCAGGCGGGACACGAACTCGCCCTTGAGGTTGCCTGATTTTTTCGCAACCTCCATAATTATAGCGAGACCTTCACCCGCCTTCGCCTTCAACTCTTGCGCATTTAATACGCCCACGTCCGAATCGTTATCGTCCGTAGCGGTGTCATACTGGGTATCAGTCACTTCAACCTCGTCTGACCGCAAAGAAGCAGGTTTTCGAAAACCTTCGCGAGAAGAGCTTGACTTTGCTCCCCTTCCTCTTCGGGCGGAATGAACCTTAGCGGTCGGAATCTCTTCGGTCTCCGTGTCTGAGCAAAACCGCCCAGGCTCGAAGAACGCAGAGGACGGCCGCTTGCGTTGTCCTTTTGTTGCGCGTGCAACTACGACATCGGAATCCTCCGAATGGCCCTGAGAAGGACCTTTCTCACTCATATCTATTTCGATCTCCACTTTGGACTCGACGTAGAATCCGTCAGCATCATTTTGGCTCTGAGAAGGGCCTTTTGGCTGGCCCTGAGAAGGGCCTTTTGGTTGGCCCTGAGAAGAGCCTTTTGGTTGGCCCTGAGAAGGGCCTTTGGTAAATCTTCCGAGGCTGTTACGCACAGGAAGCATCGCAACAAATCTCTTAAAGACACACTCACCCAAGTATCGTTTGCAGTATTTGGTCACCCGCCTGCCACCTGCGTTACCGGGGTCAGGACGGGGTCCAGGGGAGACGACGAGGACGTAACTTGCAAACACTTGGGGACTCCCCCGTGTGAACCTAACCTAACCTAACCCAACCTAACCTAACCTAACCTTTTTTTTTTTTTTTTTTTTTTTTTACGTTGGAAAATCCGTTACGGATACCCCCCGGCCGAGAAGGTGACGGCCGAGGTGGTTATGTGGGACTACCCGGCAGCATAGAAGACGCTGCCATTTTTAAGGCTACCCACTAAAAACCAACGGTTACCCTCATCGCCATAGTGGGACGCCACGGGATCGCTTGTCGCACTCACCGTGACGCCCCGGCGGAATCGCCACCCCCGATAAGGGTGCCCCGAGTAACGAAAGCACCCTTACGACGTAGGCCTATGGCAGGTGGGAGAGGTCACCCTCCTCTCCCACCAAGGCCTACGGCTGGGGAAGGAAGCGTCGGGCGTACTCCCGCCTCCTTCTCCCCAGCCTACCCCTTCGGAGCGGATCAGCGGTGGAGGCTGACTCCCTGATCCGCTCCGCGGCCTCCTTCGCGGCAATAACTTGCTCGCAGAAGGAAGCCACCGCGACCCACGACCTCTCGCTGCCGATCATCGCGCGTACCACGCGCGGCAGCGAAAGGTCCCTGCCCACCACAGCCGTCAGCTCTGAACGCTGACGGTCCCAGGCTGCGCACTCAGCCAGGGTGTGACGAGCCGTGTCTACGGCCTCGTCACAGTGGTGGCAGGAGGGGGTCGCCTCTCTGCGTGCGATCTTGTGCAGGTACTCGCCGAAGCATCCATGCCCCGTCAATACCTGCACAAGTCGATACGTTAGGGTCCCGTGTCGCCGGTTGATCCAACGATCCATGTGGGGGCGGACTGCCCCCACTGTTGCCAGACCGGCGACAGGAGACTCCAACTCCGATTTCCACTGTCGGATCAGGACTCGGTGAGCTAGAGCCCTGACCCGCGCCGCCTCGATCCTTTGCCCATCCCTGGCTTCTGCCCGGTGCCAATACACCCTGGCGAGCACCTCCGCGTGTAGCTCCCACGGCGGATCGCTCGCCAGGAGTGTGGCCGCAGTGTAGGACACCGTACGGTACCCCCTGATCACCCTCACCGCTAGGACCCTTTGCGTTCTTCGCAGAAGGGCCCTGGAATCCGCAGTGAGGGCTCCCGACCATATGGGAGCACCGTACAGGGCCATGCTCCTCACGATGCCGGCATATAGGCGCCGGCACGGAGCCTGCGGCCCACCGACGTTGGGCAGAAGCCTCCCCAAGGCAGCTGCAGTGGAAATCAACTTCGGGGCGAGCAGAGAGAAATGCGCCCCGAAGTTCCATCTTCCGTCCAGTGTGAGGCCCAGATACTTCATCTGGGCCTTCAGCGCCACCTGCGCACCCTGGACGGAGATGGACGCCCGACGAGGGGGACCTCGCCGAGGGCCGTGGAACAACATGGCCTCCGTCTTTGTGACGGAGACCTCCAGTCCCAACAGCCCCACGCGGTCCGCTACCAGCGTAGCACCGACGGAAGCAAGATGGGCCGCCTCCGCAAAGCTCCCTCCCCGTGCAGTGACGAGGGTGTCATCTGCGTAGCACAACACCCTCATCCTGGGGAGGAGCGGACAGCGGAGCAGCCAGTCATAGCCCAGGTTCCACAAGACCGGTCCCAAAACGGACCCTTGTGGAACCCCTCGGCTCACGCTCCGTCGGTATAGCCGCCGGTCGCCGCCTACCCACAGGACCTCTCTATCCTGCAGGTATGCCTCCAACAGCCGCCGGAGATAGGGAGGCACTCCATGGTACCGGAGCGCCTCGACCAAAGTCTCGAACGGCAAACTATTGAAGGCGTTAGCGACGTCCAGCGAGACCGCGACGACGACGTCCCCCTCGGACACAGCCTCCTGGGTCAGGTCCTTCAGAGCCCTCAGGGCGTCTATCGTCGATCGACCCGCCCTGAAGCCGAACTGGGCTTCGGAAAGACCCGGACCCACCTCCTCGAGGTGCTGGACGAGACGGGCAGAGAGGATTCTCTCGAAGAGCTTACCCATCTCGTCCAACAGCACGATTGGCCTGTATGCGGAAGGGGAATCGACAGAACGACCTTCCTTCCGCAACAGGCACAATCTGCCCTCCTTCCAGGCTTTCGGGAACTGTCCAGTGCGCAAACAAAGGTTGAACAGTTCCCGAAGCCTGCCCCCCAAGTATTCCAGGGCGATGACCAGAACCCGCCCTGGAATACCGTCCGGCACCGGCGCAGTTTTGCGGGCTCGCAGGCGACTCAGCGCGACCTCCAGCTCGACCTCCGTGATGTCCGGGATGGAGCCCACCCCCCCCACAAGAGAAGGAGGGGCCATCACAGGAGGAGAGTGGCCGGTGGAATCCGGGAAAAGTTCCCCCACCAGCCGCTCGAGGAAATCTGGCTGAAGGGACTCCATGACCGGGGCGCCAGCGTCGCGGGTCTTATTCCGCGCGACGCGATACGGGCGCCCCCATGGGTCCCTATCGAGACCGGCCAGGATTTCCTCCCGAGCCAGGTCCTTCGCCTTCCGAATCGCCAGCCGCAGAGTCGACTTCGCCTCGCGGTAACGACTCCGCAGCTGGGCCTCCATGTCCGGGTCAAAGCCATGACGACGGCGACACCGGACGAAGGCCCTACGAGCCCTGCAACAGGCCGCCCGAAGTTCGGCAATTTCGGGCGACCACCAGTACACTGCCCTGCGCCGGGGCCTGGACCCCACCCTCGGCATGGCCGCATCGCAGACCCTAGTGAGGGCCTCGCGCATGCGGCCCGCCGACCCCTCCACGTCGGTCTCCTCGTCGGGCGGATCGGGAAAGGCCCAGCCCTGGACGATGGCCGCCTCTTCGGCCATATCCCGATCCAACCGCTGCACTGCCCAGCGAGGAAACCGACTTCCCCCCCGCGGTGGTCTGGCCAGATCCGGCCGGGAGGTGAAGATCTCGAATCGGACGTATAAATGGTCCGATAGAGTCTCCACCTCCTTCTCCACTCTCCAGTCGACGACCCGTCGCGCGACAGCTGGGGTGGCGAACGAAACGTCCACCACGGAACTCCCTTGCTGCCGCACACAGGTCGGTTCGGTCCCTCTGTTGAGGAGGGACAGACCGGAGAGGAGCGACCAGATCTGGACGGCCCTACCCCTAGCGTCCGTGGCGTGGTTCCCCCAGGCCGCGGATTTGGCGTTCAGGTCGCCGAGGACGATAACGTTCCCCGACGCCTGTCTGCTAATCGCAGCACCGACGGAGTCGAGAAAAACCTCGAACTCCGCCAGGCTACGATTGGGGGAGAAGTACGTGCCTACGACAACGTACTCCCCCCACCGCGCCACTACCAAACCCGGGCCAGTCTCCAAGGTGGAGAGAGGGGGACCGGGACTAGATCCCACGACCACTGCCACGGAGCCGTTTATGTCCCCCGACCAGCTGGAATTCGGGGGGACATAGTAAGGCTCGCAGACCACCGCAATGCTAATATTCCACTCCGCCATGGCTTGGATAAACAAATCCTGGGCCCTGGCAGAGTGGTTTACGTTCGCCTGTAAGAAGCCATGTCGCTGTCTGGTCATTGCGACATGGCTTCAACCGGCGGCGTACCGCGCACGACGTGTTGGGCAGCTGGAGAGGGACCAGCCACCTTACCCCTTTTGTGGGGAGCTTTGCAAGCACCGCTCCCCAATTCGTGGCCCGCCTGCAGTCCTAGGTCTGCGCAGACTGCGCACCTGAGGACTCCGGTGCAGCTATCACGAGCGTGACCCGCTATGCCACACCGGAAGCAGACCGAGCTACGATCGGCAACCTAACCTAACCTAACCTTTTTTTTTTTTTTTTTTTTTTTTTTTTTTTCGTTGGAAAATCCGTTACGGATACCCCCCGGCCGAGAAGGTGACGGCCGGAGTGGTTATGTGGGACTACCCGGCAGCATAGAAGACGCTGCCATTTTTAAGGCTACCCACTAAAAACCAACGGTTACCCTCATCGCCATAATGGGACGCCACGGGATCGCTTGTCGCACTCACCGTGACGCCCCGGCGGAATCGCCACCCCCGATAAGGGTGCTCCGAGTAACGAAAGCACCCTTACGACGTAGGCCTATGGCTGGTGAAAGGGGTCACCCTCCCCTCTCACCAAGGCACTACGGCTGGGGAAGGAAGCGTCGGGCGTACTCCCGCCTCCTTCTCCCCAGCCTACCCCTTCGGAGCGGATCAGCGGTGGAGGCTGACTCCCTGATCCGCTCCGCGGCCTCCTTCGCGGCAATAACCTGCTCGCAGAAGGAAGCCACCGCGACCCAACACCTCTCGCTGCCGATCATCGCGCGTACCACGCGCGGCAGCGAAAGGTCCCTGCCCACCACAGCCGTCAGCTCAGAACGCTGACGGTCCCAGGCTGCGCACTCAGCCAGGGTGTGAACCTAACCTAACCTAACCTTTTTTTTTTTTTTTTTTTTTTTTTTTTTTTTTTTTTTTTTTTTTTTTACGTTGGAAAATCCGTTACGGATACCCCCCGGCCGAGAAGGTGACGGCCGAGGTGGTTATGTGGGACTACCCGGCAGCATAGAAGACGCTGCCATTTTTAAGGCTACCCACTAAAAACCAACGGTTACCCTCATCGCCATAATGGGACGCCACGGGATCGCTTGTCGCACTCACCGTGACGCCCCGGCGGTATCGCCACCCCCGATAAGGGTGCTCCGAGTAACGAAAGCACCCTTACGACGTAGGCCTATGGCTGGTGAAAGGGGTCACCCTCCCCTCTCACCAAGGCACTACGGCTGGGGAAGGAAGCGTCGGGCGTACTCCCGCCTCCTTCTCCCCAGCCTACCCCTTCGGAGCGGATCAGCGGTGGAGGCTGACTCCCTGATCCGCTCCGCGGCCTCCTTCGCGGCAATAACCTGCTCGCAGAAGGAAGCCACCGCGACCCAACACCTCTCGCTGCCGATCATCGCGCGTACCACGCGCGGCAGCGAAAGGTCCCTGCCCACCACAGCCGTCAGCTCAGAACGCTGACGGTCCCAGGCTGCGCACTCAGCCAGGGTGTGACGAGCCGTGTCTACGGCCTCGTCACAGTGGTGGCAGGAGGGGGTCGCCTCTCTGCGTGCGATCTTGTGCAGGTACTCGCCGAAGCATCCGTGCCCCGTCAATACCTGCACAAGACGATAGGTTAGGGTCCCGTGTCGCCGGTTGATCCAACGATCCATGTGGGGGCGGACTGCCCCCACTGTCGCCAGACCGGCGACAGGAGACTCCAACTCCGATTTCCACTGTCGGATCAGGACTCGGTGAGCTAGAGTCCTGACCCGCGCCGCCTCGATCCTTTGCCCATCCCTGGCTTCTGCCCGGTGCCAATACACCCTGGCGAGCACCTCCGCGTGTAGCTCCCACGGCGGATCGCTCGCCAGGAGTGTGGCCGCAGTGTACGACACCGTACGGTACCCCCTGATCACCCTCACCGCTAGGACCCTTTGCGTTCTTCGCAGAAGGGCCCTGGAATCCGCAGTGAGGGCTCCCGACCATATGGGAGCACCGTACAGGGCCATGCTCCTCACGATGCCGGCATATAGGCGCCGGCACGGAGCCTGCGGCCCACCGACGTTGGGCAGAAGCCTCCCCAAGGCAGCTGCAGTGGAAATCAACTTCGGGGCGAGCAGAGAGAAATGCGCCCCGAAGTTCCATCTTCCGTCCAGTGTGAGGCCCAGATACTTCATCTGGGCCTTCAGCGCCACCTGCGCACCCTGGACGGAGATGGACGCCCGACGAGGGGGACCTCGCCGAGGGCCGTGGAACAACATGGCCTCCGTCTTCGTGACGGAGACCTCCAGTCCCAACAGCCCCGCGCGGTCCGCTACCAGCGTAGCACCGACGGAAGCAAGACGGGCCGCCTCCGCAAAGCTCCCTCCCCGTGCAGTGACGAGGGTGTCATCTGCATAGCACAACACCCTCATCCTGGGGAGGAGCGGACAGCGGAGCAGCCAGTCATAGCCCAGGTTCCACAAGACCGGTCCCAAAACGGACCCTTGTGGAACCCCTCGGCTCACGCTCCGTCGGTATAGCCGCCGGTCGCCGCCTACCCACAGGACCTCTCTATCCTGCAGGTATGCCTCCAACAGCCGCCGGAGATAGGGAGGCACTCCATGGTACCGGAGCGCCTCGACCAAAGTCTCGAACGGCAAACTGTTGAAGGCGTTGGCGACGTCCAGCGAGACCGCGACGACGACGTCCCCCTCGGACACAGCCTCCTGGGTCAGGTCCTTCAGAGCCCTCAGGGCGTCGATCGTCGATCGACCCGCCCTGAAGCCGAACTGGGCTTCTGAAAGACCCGGACCCACCTCCTCGAGGTGCTGGACGAGACGGGCAGAGAGGATTCTCTCGAAGAGCTTACCCATCTCGTCCAGCAGCACGATTGGCCTGTACGCGGAGGACGAGTCGACAGAACGACCCTCCTTCCGCAACAGGCACAACCGCCCCTCCTTCCAGGCCTTCGGGAACTGTCCAGTGCGCAAACAAAGGTTGAACAGTTCCCGAAGCCTGCCCCCCAAGTATTCCAGGGCGATGACCAGAACCCGCCCTGGAATACCGTCCGGCCCCGGCGCAGTGTTGCGGGCTCGCAGGCGACTCAGCGCGACCTCCAGCTCGACCTCCGTGATGTCCGGGATGGAGCCCACCCCCCCCACAAGAGAAGGAGGGGCCATCACAGGAGGAGAGTGGCCGGTGGAATCCGGGAAAAGTTCCCCCACCAGCCGCTCGAGGAAATCCGGCTGAAGGGACTCCATGACCGGGGCGCCAGCGCCGCGGGTCTTATTCCGCGCGACGCGATACGGGCGCCCCCATGGGTCCCTATCGAGACCGGCCAGGATTTCCTCCCGAGCCAGGTCCTTCGCCTTCCGAATCGCCAGCCGCAGAGTCGACTTCGCCTCGCGGTAACGACTCCGCAGCTGGGCCTCCATGTCCGGGTCAAAGCCGTGACGACGGCGACACCGGACGAAGGCCCTACGAGCCCTGCAACAGGCCGCCCGAAGTTCGGCAATTTCGGGCGACCACCAGTACACTGCCCTGCGCCGGGGCCTGGACCCCACCCTCGGCATGGCCGCATCGCAGACCCTAGTGAGGGCCTCGCGCATGCGGCCCGCCGACCCCTCCACGTCGGTCTCCTCGTCGGGCGGATCGGGAAAGGCCCAGCCCTGGACGATGGCTGCCTCTTCGACCATTTCCCGATCCAGCCGCTGGACTGCCCAACGAGGAAACCGACTCCCCCCCCGCGGTGGTCTGGCCAGATCCGGCCGGGAGGCGGAGATCTCGAATCGGACGTATAGGTGGTCCGATAGAGTCTCCACCTCCTTCTCCACTCTCCAGTCGACGACCCGTCGCGCGACAGCTGGGGTGGCGAACGAAACGTCCACCACGGAACTCCCTTGCTGCCGCACACAGGTCGGTTCGGTCCCTCTGTTGAGGAGGGACAGACCGGAGAGGAGCGACCAGATCTGGACGGCCTTACCCCTAGCGTCCGTGGCGTGGTTCCCCCAGGCCGCGGATTTGGCGTTCAGGTCGCCGAGGACGATAACGTTCCCCGACGCCTGTCTGCTAATCGCAGCACCGACGGAGTCGAGAAAAACCTCGAACTCCGCCAGGCTACGATTGGGGGAGAAGTACGTGCCTACGACAACGTACTCCCCCCACCGCGCCACTACCAAACCCGGGCCAGTCTCCAAGGTGGAGAGAGGGGGACCGGGACTAGATCCCACGACCACTGCCACGGAGCCGTTTATGTCCCCCGACCAACTGGAACTAGGGGGGACATAGTAGGGCTCGCAGACCACCGCGACTTTTATGTCCCACTCCGCCATAGCCTGGATAAATAGATCCTGGGCCCTGGCGGAGTGGTTGACATTCGCCTGTAGGAAGCCATGTCGCTGTCTGGTCATTGCGACATGGCTTCAACTGGCGCCTGAGGGCACGCCGCTGGTACGGCAGCTGGAGAGGGACCAGCTGCCTTGTTTTTACCCTTCGTTTGGGGAGCCTTGCAGGCTCGGCTCCCCATTTGGTGCCCTGCGGGTAGACCGAGGTCCACGCACAGGGCACATCGCAGGACTCCGGTGCAGTTGGCTTGGGAGTGCCCGGCCAGACCACACCGGAAACAAAGGGTGCCCCTATCCACCCCAGTGGGGCAGACGGGCCTAGTGTGTCCGGGTGCTTGGCACCCAAAACACCTCATAGGCCGGTCTTCGAGCAGCTCGACCGCAGCCGAGCTCCAGCCTATGAGCAGTCTGCCCGCCTCTACCACCACTTTTGCCGCCTCGACAGGGATCCGTATGAATGCGATACCCATACGGTCCCCCCTGCCCCACAGAATTTCGCCAACGTGGATCGACTCCGTGGGACAGTTTGTGAGGCGGCAGATTGCTGCAGACACCTTTTCGGAGGTGACCGAGTCGTCCAGCCCTTTCACCTTGACTACAACCCTCTTAACGGGCCGGACGACCTTAGCCACCCCGTCCAAAACAGAGCGCAAGCCGGCCGCAAGCTGCTCTGCTTTCTCCGCCCCCGCCGCTTTTGGCAACTCTAGTACTCGGGCGCCAGTAGCCGAGCGCCTAATTTTGAGCCCACCGTCTATTCCCATTTGGCCGAGATCGATCTTCTCGGCCGCACTAGATAACACATGGGCGTACGTTACGCCCTTTGCTACCGCCTCCTCCTGCAGTGTAATTAACACCGCAGGGGCTTTGGGAGACGGCAGCTTGGCTCCCTTTTTCTGGCGGGTTCCACCCTTCTTCTTCGTCTTCTTTTTCTTCTTTTGGGCCGTTTGGGCCCCCGCTATAGCTTCCTTGGAAGGACGAGGTGCTGGCTGGGCCGCTCGGGCCGCCTGCGAGGTCTGTGGGGCCCTCTTCTTCTTCCCTCGCTTCACCACCGTAGACCAGCCTTCGTCCATTGCAACCTCCTGGGAGGGAAGAGCAGGAGAAGGGGCAACGGTGGGTCTAGCCTTGTGGGAAGGCCCTGTCTGGCTTCTCTCCAAAGCCGTCCCCGAAGAGGGCGGCACTGACGCCGCAACTGGCGGAGGCGGCGGTGGCCTAGCTGACCGGGCCGGCCTCGGCATTTCAGTCGCCGCCGCTGTCTTCCTGCGATCCGCAGTCAGAGGGAGGCGGTAGCTTTTCGCGGGCAGTAAACGGTCCTCTATGCCCGCCAAGCGGGCGTTCACCATTGTGCCCACTGACTCAATCAGCGACCGCTTGAGCTCTTCCAAAAAGTCGACCTCCATGGAGGGCTTCTCCGGCGCGGCCGCCTTCGCAGACGCCCTCAAGTCGGCGAACTCCCGCTTGTGGGCCTTTAATTCGGCCCTGAGGTTTTGGACCTCGCGCGAGAGCCGCCTGTTGTCGGCTGTCAAGCGACGCGTCTCGTCGCTTTGGTTTCGACCAGCCAACGTGTCGACAACCTCCAAAAGCTGCCGCGACGCCTCTTTCAGACGCTTAACCATCGAGCCCTGAAGGTGCCCCGATTTGCGCGCAACCTCTAAAATAGAGGCCGAACAGCGTCCGGCTGCTGCTCGCAGCTCTTCCGCTCCCAGAGCCTCCGTGTCCATCACTTGTGGCAGTGAGATAGACAAACCACCATCCGAGTCTGCCGTTTCGGCAGGGGTCGGAACAGGCTTGGGCTTACGAAACGCCCTTGCCCCGAGCTCCCTCTCAAAATCAGCCTCCTCGGCTTCCTGGGTAAGAGCTCGCAGACTAGCTTTCGCCCGTGCGAGCCCACATCCACCTCTCGACGCTAAAGCAGCGGAGGAGCGTCCACGACTGGCGGTGCTGTACTTAGAAAGTACAACATCGTCCTCCGAGTCGGATCCCGACGCATCACTCCCATATAAAGCGGTCCCCGAGAGAGGTCGCTTTCGGCGAACACTGACGTCACGCGCAACGTCAACATCCGACTCCTCCGAGTGGCCCTGAGAAGGGCCTTTTTCAGCACAAACTACGACTACGTCCATGTCGGACTCGACGAAGTTGTCCTCGGCGTTCGGCTGGCCCTGAGAAGGGCCTTTGGGTTGGCCCTGAGAAGGGCCTTTTGGTTGGCCCTGAGAAGGGCCTTTGGGTTGGCCCTGAGAAGGGCCTTTGATGAATCTTCCCTTGCTGTCACGCGCAGGAAGCATAGCGGCGGAAAATAAGCACAACAATCACCCAAGTATCGCGATCAGTATTCGGTCACCCACCTGCCACCTGCGTTACCGGGGTCAGGATGGGGTCCAGGGGAGACGACGTGGACGTAACTGATAGCACTTGGGGACTCCCCCAACCTAACCTAACCTAACCTAACCTAACCTAACCTTTTTTTTTTTTTTTTTTTTTTTTTAACGTTGGAAAATCCGTTACGGATACCCCCCGGCCGAGAAGGTGACGGCCGAGGTGGTTATGTGGGACTACCCGGCAGCATAGAAGACGCTGCCATTTTTAAGGCTACCCACTAAAAACCAACGGTTACCCTCATCGCCATAATGGGACGCCACGGGATCGCTTGTCGCACTCACCGTGACGCCCCGGCGGAATCGCCACCCCCGATAAGGGTGCTCCGAGTAACGAAAGCACCCTTACGACGTAGGCCTATAGATGGTGAAAGGGGTCACCCTCCCCTCTCACCAAGGCACTACGGCTGGGGAAGGAAGCGTCGGGCGTACTCCCGCCTCCTTCTCCCCAGCCTACCCCTTCGGAGCGGATCAGCGGTGGAGGCTGACTCCCTGATCCGCTCCGCGGCCTCCTTCGCGGCAATAACCTGCTCGCAGAAGGAAGCCACCGCGACCCAACACCTCTCGCTGCCGATCATCGCGCGTACCACGCGCGGCAGCGAAAGGTCCCTGCCCACCACAGCCGTCAGCTCAGAACGCTGACGGTCCCAGGCTGCGCACTCAGCCAGGGTGTGACGAGCCGTGTCTACGGCCTCGTCACAGTGGTGGCAGGAGGGGGTCGCCTCTCTGCGTGCGATCTTGTGCAGGTACTCGCCGAAGCATCCGTGCCCCGTCAATACCTGCACAAGACGATAGGTTAGGGTCCCGTGTCGCCGGTTGATCCAACGATCCATGTGGGGGCGGACTGCCCCCACTGTCGCCAGACCGGCGACAGGAGACTCCAACTCCGATTTCCACTGTCGGATCAGGACTCGGTGAGCTAGAGTCCTGACCCGCGCCGCCTCGATCCTTTGCCCATCCCTGGCTTCTGCCCGGTGCCAATACACCCTGGCGAGCACCTCCGCGTGTAGCTCCCACGGCGGATCGCTCGCCAGGAGTGTGGCCGCAGTGTACGACACCGTACGGTACCCCCTGATCACCCTCACCGCTAGGACCCTTTGCGTTCTTCGCAGAAGGGCCCTGGAATCCGCAGTGAGGGCTCCCGACCATATGGGAGCACCGTACAGGGCCATGCTCCTCACGATGCCGGCATATAGGCGCCGGCACGGAACCTAACCTAACCTAACCTTTTTTTTTTTTTTTTTTCTTTTTTTTTTACGTTGGAAAATCCGTTACGGATACCCCCCGGCCGAGAAGGTGACGGCCGGAGTGGTTATGTGGGACTACCCGGCAGCATAGATGACGCTGCCATTTTTAAGGCTACCCACTAAAAACCAACGGTTACCCTCATCGCCATAGTGGGACGCCACGGGATCGCTTGTCGCACTCACCGTGACGCCCCGGCGGAATCGCCACCCCCGATAAGGGTGCTCCGAGTAACGAAAGCACCCTTACGACATAGGCCTATAGCTGGTGAAAGGGGTCACCCTCCCCTCTCACCAAGGCACTACGGCTGGGGAAGGAAGCGTCGGGCGTACTCCCGCCTCCTTCTCCCCAGCCTACCCCTTCGGAGCGGATCAGCGGTGGAGGCTGACTCCCTGATCCGCTCCGCGGCCTCCTTCGCGGCAATAACCTGCTCGCAGAAGGAAGCCACCGCGACCCAACACCTCTCTCTGCCGATCATCGCGCGTACCACGCGCGGCAGCGAAAGGTCCCTGCCCACCACAGCCGTCAGCTCAGAGCGCTGACGGTCCCAGGCTGCGCACTCAGCCAGGGTGTGACGAGCCGTGTCTACGGCCTCGTCACAGTGGTGGCAGGAGGGGGTCGCCTCTCTGCGTGCGATCTTGTGCAGGTACTCGCCGAAGCATCCGTGCCCCGTCAATACCTGCACAAGACGATAGGTTAGGGTCCCGTGTCGCCGGTTGATCCAACGATCCATGTGGGGGCGGACTGCCCCCACTGTCGCCAGACCGGCGACAGGAGACTCCAACTCCGATCTCCACTGTCGGATCAGGGCTCGGTGAGCTAGAGCCCTGACCCGCGCCGCCTCGATCCTTTGCCCATCCCTGGCTTCTGCCCGGTGCCAATACACCCTGGCGAGCACCTCCGCGTGTAGCTCCCACGGCGGATCGCTCGCCAGGAGTGTGGCCGCAGTGTACGACACCGTACGGTACCCCCTGATCACCCTCACCGCTAGGACCCTTTGCGTTCTTCGCAGAAGGGCCCTGGAATCCGCAGTGAGGGCTCCCGACCATATGGGAGCACCGTACAGGGCCATGCTCCTCACGATGCCGGCATATAGGCGCCGGCACGGAGCCTGCGGCCCACCGACGTTGGGCAGAAGCCTCCCCAAGGCAGCTGCAGTGGAAATCAACTTCGGGGCGAGCAGAGAGAAATGCGCCCCGAAGTTCCATCGTCCGTCCAGTGTGAGGCCCAGATACTTCATCTGGGCCTTCAGCGCCACCTGCGCACCCTGGACGGAGATGGACGCCCGACGAGGGGGACCTCGCCGAGGGCCGTGGAACAACATGGCCTCCGTCTTCGTGACGGAGACCTCCAGTCCCAACAGCCCCGCGCGGTCCGCTACCAGCGTAGCACCGACGGAAGCAAGACGGGCCGCCTCCGCAAAGCTCCCTCCCCGTGCAGTGACGAGGGTGTCATCTGCATAACACAACACCCTCATCCTGGGGAGGAGCGGACAGCGGAGCAGCCAGTCATAGCCCAGGTTCCACAAGACCGGTCCCAAAACGGACCCTTGTGGAACCCCTCGGCTCACGCTCCGTCGGTATAGCCGCCGGTCGCCGCCTACCCACAGGACCTCTCTATCCTGCAGGTATGCCTCCAACAGCCGCCGGAGATAGGGAGGCACTCCATGGTACCGGAGCGCCTCGACCAAAGTCTCGAACGGCAAACTGTTGAAGGCGTTGGCGACGTCCAACGAGACCGCGACGACGACGTCCCCCTCGGACACAGCCTCCTGGGTCAGGTCCTTCAGAGCCCTCAGGGCGTCGATCGTCGATCGACCCGCCCTGAAGCCGAACTGGGCTTCTGAGAGACCCGGACCCACCTCCTCGAGGTGCTGGACGAGACGGGCAGAGAGGATTCTCTCGAAGAGCTTACCCATCTCGTCCAGCAGCACGATTGGCCTGTACGCGGAGGACGAGTCGACAGAACGACCCTCCTTCCGCAACAGGCACAACCGCCCCTCCTTCCAGGCCTTCGGGAACTGTCCAGTGCGCAAACAAAGGTTGAACAGTTCCCGAAGCCTGCCCCCCAAGTATTCCAGGGCGATGACCAGAACCCGCCCTGGAATACCGTCCGGCCCCGGCGCAGTGTTGCGGGCTCGCAGGCGACTCAGCGCGACCTCCAGCTCGACCTCCGTGATGTCTGGGATAGAGCCCACCCCCCCCTCAAGAGAAGGAGGGGCCATCACGGGAGGAGAGTGGCCGTTGGAATTCGGGAAAAGTTCCCCCACCAGCCGCTCGAGGAAATCCGGCTGAAGGGACTCCATGACCGGGGCGCCAGCGCCGCGGGTCTTGTTCCGCGCGACGCGATACGGGCGCCCCCATGGGTCCCTATCGAGACCGGCCAGGATTTCCTCCCGAGACAGGTCCTTCGCCTTCCGAATCGCCAGCCGCAGAGTCGACTTCGCTTCGCGGTAACGACTCCGCAGCCGGGCCTCCATGTCCGGGTCAAAGCCGTGACGACGGCGACACCGGACGAAGGCCCTACGAGCCCTGCAACAGGCCGCCCGAAGTTCGGCAATTTCGGGCGACCACCAGTACACTGCCCTGCGCCGGGGCCTGGACCCCACCCTCGGCATGGCCGCATCGCAGACCCTAGTGAGGGCCTCGCGCATGCGGCCCGCCGACCCCTCCACGTCGGTCTCCTCGTCGGGCGGATCGGGAAAAAAGGCCCAGCCCTGGACGATGGCCGCCTCTTCGGCCATTTCCCGATCCAGCCGCTGGACTGCCCAACGAGGAAACCGACTTCCCCCCCGCGGTGGTCTGGCCAGATCCGGCCGGGAGGCGGAGATCTCAAATCGGACGTATAAATGGTCCGATAGAGTCTCCACCTCCTTCTCCACTCTCCAGTCGACGACCCGTCGCGCGACAGCTGGGGTGGCGAACGAAACGTCCACCACGGAACTCCCTTGCTGCCGCACACAGGTCGGTTCGGTCCCTCTGTTGAGGAGGGACAGACCGGAGAGGAGCGACCAGATCTGGACGGCCTTACCCCTGGCGTCCGTGGCGTGGTTCCCCCAGGCCGCGGATTTGGCGTTCAGGTCGCCGAGGACGATAACGTTCCCCGACGCCTGTCTGCTAATCGCAGCACCGACGGAGTCGAGAAAAACCTCGAACTCCGCCAGGCTACGATTGGGGGAGAAGTACGTGCCTACGACAACGTACTCCCCCCACCGCGCCACTACCAAACCCGGGCCAGTCTCCAAGGTGGAGAGAGGGGGACCGGGACTAGATCCCACGACCACTGCCACGGAGCCGTTTATGTCCCCCGACCAACTGGAACTAGGGGGGACAAAGTAAGGCTCGCAGACCACCGCAACTTTAATGTCCCACTCCGCCATAGCCTGGATAAAGAGATCCTGGGCTCTGGCAGAGTGGTTGACATTCGCCTGTAGGAAACCATGTCGCTTTGTACTTATCATAGCGACATGGCTTCTACTGGCGCCTGACGGCACGCCGCTGGTACGGCAGCTGGAGAGGGACCAGCTGCCATATTTCTTCCCTTTGTTTGGGGAGCCTTACAGGCTCGGCTCCCCATTTGGTGCCCTGCGGGTAAACCGAGGTCCACGCACAGGGCACATCGCAGGACTCCGGTGCAGTTGGCTTGGGAGTGCCCGGCCAGACCGCACCGGAAACACAGGGTGCCCCTATCCACCCCAGTGGGGCAGACCGGCCGAGTGTGTCCGGGCGCTTGACACCCAAAACACCTCATAGGCCGGTCCTCGAGGAGCTCGACCGCAGCCGAGCTCCAGCCTATTAGCAGTCTGCCCGCTTCTACCACCACTTTTGCCGCCTCGACAGGGATCCGTATGAATGTGATACCCATACGGTCCCCCCTGCCCCACAGAATTTCGCCAACGTGAATTGACTCTGTGGGACAGTTCGTGAGGCGGCAGATGGCTGCACCCACCTTCTCGGAGGTGACCGAGTCGTCCAGCCCTTTCACTTTAACCACCACCCTCTTCACGGGCCGGACGACCTTAGCCACCCCATCTAGAGCAGCGCGCAGGCCGACCGCGAGCTGCTCCGCTTTCTCCGCCCCCGCCGCTTTCGGCAGCTCCAGCACCCGGGCCCCAGTCGCCGAGCGCCTGATTCTGAGCCCGCCGTCGATCCCCAGTTGGCCGAGATCAATCTTCTCGGCCGCACTGGTTAGCACCTGGGCGTAGGTTACACCCTTCGCCGCCGCCTCTTCCTGCAGTGTAATTAGCACCGCAGGGGCTTTGGGAGACGGCAGCTTGGCTCTCCTTTTTTGGCGGGCTCCTTCCTTCTTCTTTTTCTTTGGGCTCCTTGGAGCCCCAGCTACCGCATCCTTTGCAGAACGTGCTGCTGGCTGGGCCACTTGGACGGCTTGTGAGGGCTGAGGGGCCCTCTTCTTCTTCCCCCGCTTCACTACCGTCGACCAACCTTCGCTTGTAGCGACCTCAAGCGAGGGCGGAGCAGGAGCAGGAGGAGGGGCCACGGTGGGTCTAGCTTTGGGGGAAGACCTTTTTCGGCTTCCCTCTACGGCCGTCCCTGAAGAGGGCTGCACTGGCGCCGCAGCTGACGGAGGCGGTGGCGGCCTAGCTGGCCGGGCCGGCCTCGACACCTCAGTCACCGCCGCTGGCTTCCTCCGATCCGCAGTCAGAGGGAGGCGGTAGCTTCTGGCGGGCAGCAGACGGTCCTCGATGCCCGCCAAGCGGGCGTTGACCATCGTGCCCACGGACTCAATGAGCGACCTCTTGAGCTCCTCCAGGAAGTCGCTCTCCATGGAGGGCTTTACCGTCGCGGCTGCCTTCGTAGAAGCCCTCATGTCAGCGAACTCCCGTTTGTGGGCCTTTAGTTCGGCCCTGAGGTTCTGGACCTCGCGCGAGAGCCGGCCGTTGTCAGCTGTTAAGCGTCGCGTCTCGTCGCTTTCGTTGCGATCAGCCAGTCTGTCCACAACCTCTAGGAGCTGCCGCGACGCCTCCTTCAGACGCTTCACCATCGGCCCCTGAAGGTGCCCCGATTTTCGCGCAACCTCGAAAATGGACGCTGAACAGCGTCCAGCTACTGCGCGGAGTTCTTCGGCCCCGAGAAGCTCCATGTCCGTCGCTTGTGGCAGCGAGATGGACAGATCGCCATCCGAGTCCGCCGAGTTGACAGGTGCCGGGACAGGCTTAGGCTTACGGAAAGCCTTTGCCCCGAGCTGCTTCTCGAGATCAGCCTCCTCGGCCTCACGGGTGAGAGCCCGCAAGCTAGCCTTAGCCCGCGCGAGCCCACAACCCCCCCTCTTCGCTGAAGATGCAGAGGAGCGTCCTCGACTGGCGGTGCTATACTTTGACAGCACTGCACCGCCATCCGAGTCGAACCCCGACGCCTCGCTCTCAAAATAGGCGCTCCCTGAAAAAGGACGCTTCCGACAGACGTTGACGTCGTCAACGTCTGAAACCTCGGACAGGCCCTGAGAAGGGCCTTCACCCACACAGCCAACGTCGAAGTCCATATCGGACTCGTCGTCGCTGTCAACGACGATGGTTTGGCTCTGAGAAGAGCCTTTTGGTTGGCCCTGAGAAGGACCTTTGGGGTGGCCCTGAGAAGGGCCTTTTGGTTGGCCCTGAGAAGGGCCAACCTAACCTAACCTAACCTAACCTAACCCACCTAAGACACGCCTCGAGGAAAGAGCGATAGGACTCAGAGTCGAGGAGGCCAGGAACAAAAACCCACTTCTGATTCTAAGAAATGTGCTGGTGGTAAACACCGATGAAGACATTGTTAAGGCGATCAAGAATCAGAACAGTGGGGTTCTTAGCGGACTCGACGAAGGAGAATGCAGCCTTGAAATTAAATACAGGCGTAAAGCAAGAAACCCCCACACGTGCCATGTGGTAGTCTCGGTTTCACCAACGGTGTGGCAGAGGGTTATGTCATTGGGCTATATCCACATAGACCTCCAAAGAGTTAAAGCGGAAGATCAGTCGCCACTAGTGCAGTGCACCCGCTGTCTCGGATACGGGCATGGCAGACGGTTCTGCAAAGAACCGGCTGACCTGTGCAGCCACTGTGGAAGTTCCCACATGCGAGCGGATTGCCCAAAATGGGCTGCCGGTTCGGAACCCTCGTGTAGGAACTGTATAAGCGCCAAACATGAACAGGTGGCGCACAACGCATTTAGTGACTCTTGCCCCGTTAGGAAAAGGTGGGATGCCATAGCGAGGTCCTCGGTGAGTTATTGCTAAGGGCACCCCGGGCGGGAAAACCAGACACCTAATCCTTCAAGCTAATCTCCAGAGGAAAAATTTAGCCACGGAAGAATCGATACTGGAAGCAACGAAATGAAAAGCAGCGATCACACTCATTCAAGAACCCTACGTTGGTGGAATACAGATTTGAAACAAAACAAAACAGAAACAGAACAAGAAATTGGCACACAAATAAACATAGAAAATTTACAAGATATCATGCAGGGACAATCTAGACGAACATTTTTATATACTGTACGGAAGTCTTGAAGAAAGTGATTAAAAGGAATAACACAGACTAAGAAATATACGTTTGCAAAATATTGTATAATACAAAAGTATGTATGTAAATAGTTGTATTGTATAAAAGTATATATAAAATTATTTTATCGTATAAAAGTATGTATAAAAATTGTTGTATCTTTTAAAAGTATGTATGAAAATTGTTGTTTTGTTTAAAGTATGTTTTAAAATTATTTTATAGTATAAAAGTATGTTTTAAAAAATTGTTGTATTGTATAAAAGTATAATTAGAAATTTTTGTATTGTTTAAAGTATGTTAAAAATTATTTTATAGTATAAAAGTATGTGTAAAAATTGTTGTATTGCATAAAAGTATAATTAAGAAATTTTGTATCGGTTAAAAGTATGTATAAAAATTTCTGTATTGTTTAAAAGTATGTTTAAAATTATTTTATAGTATAAAAGTATGTATAAAAATTGTTGTATTGTTTTAAAAGTATGTATAAAAATTGTTGTATTGTTTTAAAAGTATGTTTAAAAATTGCAGTATTGTTTTAAATATAGTATAAAAATTGTTGTATTGTTTAAAAGTATGTATAAGAATTGTATTGTTTTAAACGTATATTTAAAAAATTGTTGAACTGTTTAAAAGTATGTATAAGAATTGCTGTATTGTTATTTAAAAGTATGTTTAAAAATTGTTGTATTGTTTTAAAAGTAAGTATAAGACTGTTGTATTGTTTAAGAGTAAATATAAAAATTGTTGTATTGTATAAGAGTATATATAAAAATTGTTCTATTGTTAAAAGTATGTTATTAAAAACTGTTGCATTATATAAAAGTATGTATAAAAACCGTTGTATTGTTTTAAAAGTAAGTATAAAAATTGTTGTATGGTATAAAGTATGTATAAAAATTGTTGTATTGTATAAAAGTAAGAATAAAAATTGTTGTATTGTATAAGAGTATAATAAAAAATTGTTGTATTGTTTAAAAGTATGTATAAAAATTGTTGTACTGTTTTTCAAAAGTAGTTTTTAAAAATTGTTGTATTGTATAAATAATAGAAAAATGAAAATCTAAGTTAGAAAACATATTAAGACGACTCGTATGTTGAGAGTCGTCCTAGATACATAAGGTCTGCAGCATTGTAGCCGCAGGTGAACGATAAATAAATAAAAAAAAAAAAAAAAAAAACCTAACCCACCTGAATAACTCCCGCAACATTAAAACGGAAATAAAAAAAAAAAAACAGCCGTCTCGGGGGTACTAGGCCGCCTTTATCAACTGGTTAAGGAGGCGGATAAAGAGAACCAATCTATTGAAAAATTGGGACCTAGGGTGTCAGAGGTTGAAGTAGCGGAGGCTGTAGCCAAGCCAACTGACTTAACTTTCGTAGTCGACCAAGTCACAAACGCGGACCTAAAAAATCTCAGGCACCAAATAGAGACGCACACAAAGCTACTGACGGAAAATAACGAAAGAATGGAGAAATTAAAAACACAAATGGAAGAACATAAGGACTACCTTAGTCAGGTTAAAACATACGCGAGCGTAACGATGAACGGCACTAACGGCGCTAGCGGTTCACAGTTGAGACGAAGCGCACTGCACTCAGTCGTCGTATCGTCAAAGCAGGGTACGGAAACAGGAGACGAAGTAATGGAGCAGGTAAGGAAGGCTGTTGAAGCGAAAGAGGGATGGGTGAAGGTAGAAAGAGTGAGGAAAGCGAAAGAAGGCAAGGTCATAATGGGTTTTGATAGCAAAGAAGAGAGGGACAAAGTTAAGGCACGCCTCGAAGAAAGAGCGGTAGGACTCAGAGTCGAGGAGGCCAGGAACAAAAAACCACTTCTGATCCTAAGAAATGTGCTGGTGGTAAACACCGATGAAGACATTGTTAAGGCGATCAAGAATCAGAACCGTGGGGTTCTTAGCGGACTCGACGAAGGAGAATGCAGCCTTGAAATTAAATACAGGCGTAAAGCAAGAAACCCCCACACGTGCCATGTGGTAGTCTCGGTTTCACCAACGGTGTGGCAGAGGGTTATGTCATTGGGTTATATCCACATAGACCTCCAAAGAGTTAAAGCGGAAGACCAGTCACCACTAGTGCAGTGCACCCGCTGTCTCGGATACGGGCATGGCAGACGGTTCTGCAAAGAACCGGCTGACCTGTGCAGCCACTGTGGAGGTTCCCACATGCGAGCGGATTGCCCAAAATGGGCTGCCAGTTCGGAACCCTCGTGTAGGAACTGCACAAGCGCCAAACATGAACAGGTGGCGCACAACGCATTTAGTGACTCTTGCCCCGTTAGGAAAAGGTGGGATGCCATAGCGAGGTCCTCGGTGAGTTATTGCTAAGGGCACCCCGGGCGGCAAAACCAAACACCTAATCCTTCAAGCTAATCTCCAGAGGAAAAAGTTAGCCACGGAAGAATCGATACTGGAAGCAACGAAAAGAAAAGCAGCGATTACACTCATTCAAGAACCCTACGTTGGTGGAATACAGATTTGAAACAAAACAAAACGGAAACAGAACAAGAAATTGGCACACAAATAAACATAGAAAATTTACAAGATATCATGCAGGGACAATCTAGACCAACATTTTTAATATACTGTACGGAAGTCCTGAAGAAAGTGATTAAAAGGAATAAGACAGACTAAGAAATATACGTTGCAAAATATTGTATAATATAAAAGTATGTTTTAAAATTGTTGTACTGTATAAAAGTATAATTAGAAATTTTTGTATTGTTTAAAGTATGTTTAAAATTATTTTATAGTATAAAAGTATGTGTAAAAATTGTTGTATTGCATAAAAGTATAATTGAAAAATTTTTGTATCGGTTAAAAGTATGTATAAAAATTGTTGTATTGTTTAAAGTATGTTTAAAATTATTTTATAGCATAAAAGTATGTATAAAAAATTGTTGTATTGCATAAAAGTATAATTAAAAATTCTTGTATCGTTTAAAAGTATGTATAAAAATTTCTGTATTGTTTAAAAGTATGTTTAAAATTATTTTATAGTATAAAAGTATGTATAAAAATTGTTGTATTGTTTTAAAAGTATGTATAAAAATTACAGTATTGTTTTAAATATAGTATAAAAATTGTTGTATTGTTTAAAAGTATGTATAAGAATTGTTATATTGTTTTAAACGTATGTTTTTAAAAAATTGTTACATTGTTTAAAAGTATGTATAAGAATTGTTGTATTGTTTTTAAAAGTATGTTTTAAAAATTGTTGTATTGTTTTTAAGAGTAAGTATAAAGCTATTGTATTGTTTAAAAGTAAGTATAAAAATTGTTGTATTGTATAAAAGTATGTATAAAAATTGTTGTATTGTATAAGAGTATAATTAGAAATTGTTCTATTGTTTAAAAGTATATATAAAAATTGTTCTATTGTTTTTAAAAGTATGTTTTAAAAATTGTTGCATTATATAAAAGTATGTATAAAAAATGTTGTATTGTATAAAAGTATAATAAGAAATTGTTCTGTTGTGTTGTATTGTTTAAAAGTATATATAAAAATTGCTGTATTGTTTTAAAAGTATGTTTTTAAAAATTATTGCATTATATAAAAGTATGTATAAAAACCGTTGTATTGTTTTTAAAAGTAAGTATAAAAATTGTTGTATTGTATAAGAGTAAAATAAAAACTTGTTGTATTGTTTAAAAGTATGTATAAAAATTGTTGTACTGTTTTTCAAAAGTAGTTTTTAAAAATTGTCGTATTGTATAAATAATAGAAAAATGAAAATCTAAGTTAGAAAACATATTAAGACGACTCGTATGTTGAGAGTCGTCCTAGATACATAAGGTCTGCAGCATTGTAGCCGCAGGTGAACGATAAATAAATAAATAAATAAATAAAAAAAAAAAAAAAAAAAAAAAAAAACCTAACCTAACCTTATCCCCTGTATGGACAAAAGGAGTGCGTTCTGCGGAGCAACTACCCGTTGAAATTTTTACTGAAATTAAAATGGCTTTATATATCCTATACTTTAGACTCAGCGTGACTCTAGATTGTGTAAAATTTTTCTTTTTATAAACTTACGTCATAAAACATATATTGTGCAAAACATATATTGTGACCGTGGTGCACACCAGCGCCCCTGACAACAATAAGCGACCCTTAGATTGAATCTAAGACGCCACTACCTATACAATTTCCTTACGTTTTTCGTTAACAATTATACTACTTGACTGTGATTTACAACTTTTTACTATCTAATTGTTAATTTCTTTTACAGTGTAATTCTTTTTGACCATTTATACAATTTTACTTTTATTTTATTTAAAAAAAAAAAAAAAAAAAAAAAACAGTGACCCTATCGAAAGTTCGAAGGAGCATTGGTGAATGGGAGTTGGCCGGCACCGAACCACCCAAAACAACACCTACGACAACCAGTGCCAGCCAACCAGGACCCTCAAAGGCAGCACCGAAAACGGCGCGGATCTTGAATACAGATCACAGCGAGAACCCCTTGACTGGCCCTTCACCAAAAGTTGTATACGCCGACAAAACTCTGTCTCAGCAGCTCGAGGAACTTAAAGGCCGAAATAAAGGCCGGTGTTGTGGGGGCCATTGACAAAATGTACCAAATTGTCAAAGAATTGAAGATAACTCTCAAGAAAAGAGAAGAGAACGAGATGGTCAGTCAAACGCAACAAATAGAGCCAGCTAAGAAGACTGAGGAGATCAGCGTGATAAAGCAATTGAGTGAGACGACAAGAAGGCTGAAAGAAAATAACGAAACTTTTTCTGTCAAACTACAGAGACGTTTAAACAGCCTTTTGTGTCTAAAATTCAAACTCTTGGAATAGTGATATTTGTTTGGTGAAATAGTGGTAAATCGTTAAAAGAGTTCTAAACGCATAATAAAATATAAATAATATAGTAAACGTTAAATAAGCAAAATAAGTGAACATTAAAGTGAATTGAAGATAATCTAGTGCAATGACATTTTGTTTACTACCTACATCTATTTTATAATTGATTGAATCGTCGAGATACTGTACAACTAATCGACCCGTATCGTCATAAGCTTGCTGGCGTCGTGGCATACGACGCGATCTTAAACATCCAAGTAATTGATGAACCAAGATCGATCCCCGGCCAAAACTATTTTTACTGAGTTTTATAATTTTCTTAGTTTCGAAGAACATAGCTATCAACATGGTCTTTCTATGTTCAATTTGCAATAATGACATCGCAGTAACTCAAAAAAAAAGAATTAAATGTACAATGTGTTCTCACTACTGTCACATTGACTGTATTAAACCAGCCAAGGACATAACATCAACTAGAGCACAATGGAGATGTACATCGTGTCAAGAATCGCAGAAAAAAAAAAAAAAATACTAATAACAGTCCTGACAACACAGGTTTACACAAAACAAAATTATAAAAAGCAACAACAGATCGGTGCGGAAGCTACTATTTCGTCAAAATCTTTGACACGGTCGCCCTCATATTCATCTCGAGCATATAAAATGGAGCAACATACTCTGGTTACTCCTGAAAAGTTAGTTTCCCCAGAATTCTTAGTACAGTGTGAATATATCATCGATAAACACCTAAAATCTTCAATGGAAACTATAGTTAATGAACTTAAGAAATCCTTAATGACAGAAATTAAAAAGGAAATATTTTCTGAAATTAATCAGCTAAAAGAATCACATAGTAAATTGCAAATGGAGTACAATGCTTTGAAAGAAAAATACATACAACTGGAATCGTCGGTACTAAAAACTGAGACCGAAATTTCAGATTTAAAAGCCCAAACTAATAAACAACAGCAGTGTTCTCGAATGACAAATCTTGAGATGATGGGCCTACCAGAAACTAAAGGTGAATTATTTGGTGCTATTATCATAAACATAGCAAAATATGCAGGGGTAAACTTAAAAGCGGAAGAGATAGAATTTGCCACCCGAGTACAACCAATGCAGCAGAAACCAGGAAGACCTAAATCCCTTGTTGTCAAACTAAAAAGTCGCGACTTGAAGGACTCTATACTATCAGGCCTAAGAAAATGCAGAGGCATCAACACCACAAATGTTGGCATTAACGGTGATCCACGAAAATTTTTCGTTAATGAACATCTAACACCTATAAATAAAGAACTGTTTAAAAAACAAAAACGCTTGCGGCAGAAAAAGCATTTCGTTTTGTTTGGGTTTGGAATTGCAATATTTTTTTAAGAAAAAAACGAGGAATGCCCTGCATTAACAATAAATTCAGTAAAGGACTTAAGAAAAATCAAATAGTGCTGAGATGTAAAGTATTGCTGAGACTATTTTATTATACCTTAATCTGCATCATTAATTTCCAGGATTATAAAATTAGTCTTTTTTTTATTAACGATTCAAAGTGGGAATCTAAATAAAACTACACATAATTACACTCACCTACACCAACGTCTCATACACGATACTCAACTGCGTCATATCTCCCTATATTACACTCTTCCACAACATAACAATTGAAATTGTAAAACAAAGCAAATCTGTATGTATTGGTGAAGAAATCGTAGGACTATTACATTGTAACTTAAAACTGATGATTACTATTAACGCTAGCTTTAATTATTATTATTGTTATTTAATATATTTCAGATTTTTTTTATATTATCTTTCGTAATGAAAAATCCTTTACAGTTATTATATCAAAACGTTCGTGGATTGCGAACGAAAACTGAACAGTTTCACTTAAATGTTCTTCAGAATGACTACGATGTAATACTTGAAACTGAGACTTGGCTTAAAGATGGGTTCTATGTACGAGAATTGTGTGACAGTAGATACGATGTTTTCCGCGCAGATAGGAGTAAAATAACGTCGAACAAACATGATGGTGGCGGGGTAATGATATGTTCTAAATCCATACTACGTGCATATGAGAGAGAGGATTGGTGGTGCGCTGGAGTTGAATCCGTCTGGATTACCATCCCTAAAGATGTAATTGGACATATCCAAAATCTTAATATAGGTGTATTTTATCTACCACCAGATGATTATCAAGTGAAAAGGTTGGAAACAGTAAATACTTTTTTTTTTTTTTTGGCATCAATTTTAACGTCAAAATCTGAAGAGTGCTTCATAATTACAGGTGATTTTAACCTCCCTAACATTGACTGGAACAGTGAAGGACCATTGTATCTTAATCGCGGATCCACATTATTGCGAACTGCATCCATTAATTTCATCGAAACATGTAGCTCCTTTAACCTGGCACAATTTAATCAAATACCAAATGTGAGTAATAACACTCTCGACTTAATATTTAGCAACATCTATTTAAATGTTCAAAAACGTAATAACATTTTAGTCACTGAGGACAAATATCATCCCTGCTTCCGACTTTCTTCTAAAATAACTTTCGGTACCACCCTTAAGTAAAATGAAATTTAAGAAAGCTGACTGCAATATTATAAATGAAGTTCTCAACAATTTGAATTGGTAAAATATATTGAAAGGTAGCTCAATAGATGTAATAGTTAGCAAATATAATGAAACAATCAACAAAATATTAGATGAACATGTACCGGTTGTCACAGAAAAGATTTCTTGTTACTATCCTATTTGGTATAACAAATCATTGATTCATATTATTCAAGAAAAACACAAAGCTCACGCTCGTTGGAAATCATTTAAGAATCCTAGAGAATACGACGAATTTTCCCTATTACGACGAAGACAAAAGAAATTACAAAATAAATGCTACAAGAAATTTAAATCAAAAAAACAAAATGATATCAAAAAGGATCCAAAGCTTTTTTGGCAGTATCAAAAATATTTAAGAAATACTGGAAGTGCTTATCCAAGCTCCCTTTCTTTAGGTAGTCGCCAGTTTAACAATCCTACAGAAATATGTGCCGGATTAAGCGAGTTTTTTGAAAGCGTTTTTGAAAAGCATAATAATATTAATCATAAAACTCATGAACCAATATGTCACACGGATGATACTATTTGTAATCTTTATGTTAATAAAGCTATAATTCTTAAAATAATTAAAGGCCTAGACATAAATAAAGGTAAGTTCCTGACAGAATACCAGTCATATTTTATGTAAAATGTGCAAATAACCTAGCGGAACCACTATCAATAATATTTGACAAATCTGTAAATGAATTTGGTGCTTTTCCAATTCAATGGAAAGAAGCACTAGTAATACCAATCCATAAGACAGGAGCAAGAAACAAAATAGAACATTATAGACCTATCTCAATCTTGAATACTATAAGCAAAATTTTTGAACGACTTATTTACAATACGATTGCACCAACTATTCATAAATCGATACCAGTAGAACAACACGGCTTTATGGTTAAGCGTTGATTGTCATGATTTGGTCAGTGCTTTAAAATTCAGAGTACCCAATCGCCGCACACGTCATACAGAACTGTTCTATACGCCTGAAGTAAAAACAAAATATGCACGTAACTCTGTCCTTAACCGTATAGTCTACACATATAATGTGGTTTATTCTGAAGTAGATTTGTTCAACACGTCAAAGCGAAGTTTTTAAAAAAAATACTCCAAGTTAACGATGCAGTCAATTAAAGAAAACACGCATACACACACACACGCACACATACAAAAACCCGTAGAAAATTAGATTCCCCACTTGATTTGTTGTTTTTTATCTTATTTAGTAAGCAATTAACGGATCTAACGGAACGGATCTAGTTTGTAAAACATAATATTTTAGCCCAAAATGTGTAATCCTCTTTTGGTTTTTTGTAATTGTTATATTATATTCCATGTAATAACTTATGTATATAAACTGTTCGATTATCAAATAAATAAATAAATAAATAAATAAATAAAAAGATTGAAGGATTAAGAAAAGTAATTGAAAAGCAGAATACGGAGCAGCCCTTAAAAACTTACGCAAATGTGACCTCAAACACCGGAGAGAAACCGCCTATAGAAAGACCAACACTGCACTCAATAATAGTGGCCTCTGAAGATTTATTTATTTATTTATTCTTTAAGGATTGCCAACGGCAGATACACCTTACATTTATAATTATATTACTGAAAATAACAAAACAATTTTAGTGCCTGGCCAATTATAGGCAACCACAGCTTACAATCAATAAAAAAAAAATACAACACAAAAAAAATAAAAAAAGTTAAAAACAAGAGAAAAACAAAAGAAAACAAAATTATCATATAAAAAAAAAATTAAATATTATCATATGAAAAGTGTTCTGATATTTTCTTCCTAAATGTATTAAAGTTATCATGCAATATATCTACATTGAGAGATCTTGGTAAACTGTTGTATAGACGAGTCATTCTTGTCAGGGGGGAGTTATTTCCTAGATTCGTGTAATGTAAAGGCACAGAGAACAGTTTGTAACTTCCAATACGAGGCAACCTACTTGGAACGGCTATATTTATTTGGGATAATAAATTAGAACAATCGATTTTATTGTTGATTAATTTATATAAAAACAATATATCCATTTCCTGTCTTCTTTTATCTAATTTAGAAACTCCAAAGTGATTTAATCTTTTAGAATATGAATTGAGTCTATTATTGTTATTCATTTCGTAGGCCAGGTAATTTAGAAAACGACGCTGCACTCTTTCAATTCTATTTTTATGAACTTCGTAAAACGGTGACCATACTTGACTACAGTATTCTAAAGTACTACGAACCAGAGAGTTATATAAAAGTATTTTGGTCCGAGGGGGACTGAAATGTTTGGTATTCCTGATAATAAAACCCAAAAATTTTGAAGCTTTTAATATAATACACGATACATGATCGTGGAAGTTTAATCTAGAATCGATTGTTATGCCTAAATCTTGAGTTTTGTTTAACTTTTTTAAGTTAATGTTATTTAGATTATATTTGGTAAAAATCGGGTTTTTATTGCGCGTGAAAGATAACTGAAAACATTTTTTTATATTCAGGTCCATGTTGTTATTATTACACCATGAAAGCAATCTTTCAATATCTTCCTGCAAAAGAGTTTGATCATGCATGTTATAAATGGGTTTAATAATCTTTAAATCGTCTGCAAACAGAAAAGCTTCAGAATTCTTAAAACAAGTTGTAACGTCATTTATAAATATTAAAAATAGGATTGGACCCAGGTGAGAGCCTTGAGGCACTCCGAATGAATTATTAAAAAAATCAGATTTCGTACCATTTACAACCACATAAGATTTACGATCAGTTATGTAACTATTAATCCAATTAAGTAAAGTACCTCCTATACCAATAGTTGCTATTTTTTTAATTAAAATTTGATGGTCAACCCTGTCAAAAGCTTTGGAAAAGTCGGTATATATGGCATCAACCTGAGTTCGACGATCCAGATAACCTATTAGTTTCTCAAGAAATGTGGTTAGATTTGTGTTCACTGACCTACCTTTTATTAATCCGTGCTGTTTTTTCGTTAACAAATTTTTCACATGCCAATTTAATTCAGGGAGCACAAGGGATTCAAAAACTTTACCGAATATTGAAAGTATGGATACTGGTCTGTAGTGTATTATGTCACTTTGGAGCCATCTTTAAAAATGGGCACAATCTTAGCTTCTTTCCAAGTAGTTGGAAAGCGTCCCGTCTCTAATGACTTAGCGTATATAATGCTTAAGGGTAAAGTCAATTCTTTTGCACATTTTTGGACAAATACAGCTGGTATTCCATCCGAACCCGGTCCTTTAGAATAATCCAGCTTTTTTAATTTTTGTAAAATATCACATTCCTTAATTGTTATTCTGCACAAAGCCTCCTGCCTATGTGATTTTGCGTATTTGTATTTAATACTTTGTGAGATATTTATACCTTCATAAACAGACATAAAACTTTTCCTGAAGAGATCGCAAATTTTACTACTACCCGAGGCTGCTTCGTTTTCCAGATACATATTATTCGGTAAATTGCTTATACTATTACGTTTTTGTTTCATGTAAGTCCAAAAATATTTCGGGTTTTTCGCTATAGAGTCCTCGAGTCTCCTAATATAGTTCTTGTAACAATGGTGCTGATGTTTGTGGGCTCTTTTAGTTAATGTTTCAAATACTATCGCATCCATTGGATTATTGTACTTTTTAAGTCTTATTCTAACTTTGTATCTCTCATTTAAGAGCCTAATAAGGTCTTTACTATACCAATGAGGATATTTAAGATTTTTGATTTTTGTTAAAGGTACATGCTTATCAATTATGGAACACAGTCTGGAATGAAAAATTGAAACCATTGTGTCAACATCAATGCAATTGCTAAGTGTGGTTGCCCAGTCGATGCTTTCTAATGATTCAATAATTGCTGTGTAATCAGCCTTAAAAAAGTTTACTCTAGACTTACTGTCAGGAACAAGTGACTTGGAGGAAGCAAAATCGAATGAAAATTCTAGTGGTGGATGATGTGGGTCAACAGTGGATAAAGAGTCATTACACTTATCTAGCTGAATCGTGGATGATGTAGAAAAAATTAAATCAAGTATTCTGTTATTAGAGTTAACTATACTATTGACCTGCTTTACATTGTTAATTGCCATAAATTCAGAAATCGTATTATAAAAAGGGCTAGTTTGATCTGGGACTAAGGTATTTGTTAAAGGATCATGTGACCAATGCAAACCCGAAATATTAAAATCACCAACCACTAATGATTCAGTATAATTATTCAAAATATTATTTGCAACCTCTACAAATTTTTCAATGTCAGTAATTTTTACTGGTGGCGGCAAATAAACAACACAAATACACAGTTCAATCCATTTCCTATCTTTTTTAATTTTTATCTTGACCCAAAGGTCTTCTAAATCGCTTTCATATTCTCTTACTCTACAAGAATTTAATTTTTTGCTTACCGCGATCATAACTCCACCCCCGGTCTTTTTAGCGGAGGGCTTTTTAAGATTACGATCTCGTCTATAAACAACATATTTTTCGTCAAACAGTTCCCTGTCTTTAACACTGTCCTGTAACCAAGTCTCTGTTATTATTATGATATCATAATTATTGAGCAAAACATTTAAGCTAAAATCTGAAAGTTTTGTATTTAAACCTCTAGTATTTTGATAATACAAATTCAAACTTGACATATAGAAAGATATAATAATAATAACAAAAAAATAATGAACAGTGCAAAAAAAAAAATTAAAAAAAAATAAAAAATTAACGATTAAAAATAAATAAAGCAAAATACAATAAAAATAAACCTTAATTACAACTTTGAAAATGAGTCTAAGCTCTTAATTAAAACTGCCGGTGAAGTTTCTGTTTTTCTCATAAATATGCGTCCCGCTCTGACCCAAACAAATTTATAAGAATGCTCTTTAGCTTTATCCCTTGCGGCCTTGTGGAGCTCTTTATAATATGGAGACAAATGTTCTGATATATATATCGGGGTTCTGTCGCTTTTACCTATATGACTACTATTGAGTTTATCATTTGGGTGAGCCTTATTAAATTTCATAACAGCAGCTAGGAATGTATCTCTAACAATTTGATTTTTTAATTTTACTATTATAGATCGTGGTCTTGAACTTTTTGGATTTAATTTAGCTACTCTTGTGCACATTTGTATGTCCTCTTCCTTAAGATCAAAAGCAACTGTGCGGGATATATGTTTCAAAGTGCTAATTAGATTTTCGGATCTTTGTTCAGTAACGCACTGTATCTCTAAATTTGATGCTCTAGAGTTTTGTTCAAGTACCTCTATTTTGTCGAGAAGTTGCTTATTGTTTGCTGAAACAGTTTGTTGTTTCGTATATCCCTATCAACTTTATCTTCTATGTCTTTAATTTTCTTTGCTATTTCGCTTCTATGATTAATATACTGTCTTTTAAAGTCTTCTAATGAACCTTTTAATTGATTTAAATCTGCTCTTGCGGCTGAGAGTTCTGCCCTCAGAGGTTCGATATCGGTTTTAATGCTGGTTTGAATCAGACTTTTGATTTCAGTAGACAAAATGTTTCTCAGTTCTGCTTGCAGAACTAAACTGCCTTAGAAAGATTTTGAAGTTCGCATTCAGCTTGATTTGTTAAAGGTGATTTGTTATTTGCCTTGGAACGGGGACGTTGTGATATCCAAGATGGTGTTGAAGAGTTACCTGCTTCTGGGCTTGCTAGAGTATTACAGGATATTGATTGAACAGGTGAATTTAAATTGTTGCTCTTATTCACATTTTTTTGGCATTTTGTACAGAGAAAATTATTTCTTTTTTTTTGCGTAATTTCCTTAAAAGTACCAACATCTATTCCAAGACAAAGATGATGGTAGGTCAACGCACACTTTCTACAAGTTATTCGTTCATTGAATAAAATTACTTTTAAACATGCTGCGCATTCTGACATTATTAGTTAATTTAATATTGCGTTTGAATTAATTAACTGATTAATATTTCTTTTTATTTAATAAATGATCATTAAAATTTGCACAGTAATAAAGATTCTCATAAAGTAATATTACTAATATGACAATTTGTGATTTATCAGCGGCACGGTAATAAATGCTCAGTCTTGTAAAGTAAGCGACCAAAAGGTCTTAAGCGCCAGGCAAATTGCGTCGCTTACGCGTATACTTCAAAAATCCGAATGCACAATTGTTTGTATATGTGAAGGTAGATAGCTGATGTTCACTTACACAGGAATGTTTAAAATGTAGTTTTATACTATTAAAACCACTTATTATATATATTTCTTTACACTCACTAGAAAAAAAACTGAACTTTCTACAATTATACAAAAACTAATGATAAAATTTCGTTTCTTTCACTTGTTTTATGAATTATTTACTATACGGACGTTAGGTGACGTCCGTCCGTTATAAATTGATACGATTGATAAATTGATACGGGGGAGGTAGTGCTGGATAAGGTCAGAGACTCCATTGACGGCAAGGCAAGGTTGGATTAGAGTAGAGAGGATCCGGCAAGCACGAGACCGAAAGATCATCATGAGCGTCGGGAGCCGGGAGGAACGGAATCAGATCAAGGAAAGACTATTGAGCTCGGGTAAACACCTCACTTGTGACCTGTGTGAACTTGGCACCCGACTTTGGAAAAAATTTTTTTTTTTATGTTTATATTATAGATTTTGATACGTAGTTGTTAGTAGTGAAAGTTATTTCGTTTGTAGTAAACTGAAAAAAAAAATAAAAAAATTTGAAAAAAAAATCATCTCCCGAAAATAAATAAAAAATTTTTTTTAAACGGATTCCTGTGGGGAAAGGTTAGTAGTTGATTGTAGTAAAAATGTTTTTGTTTGTAGTAAAAAAAATAAACAATAAAAAAATACTTTACAATTTTAATTATTTTTGTACAACGTTATTTACTGAATTATATTAACTAGAAAGCCTACAATAATACAACGAACGTTTAAAATGACTGAGAAACCTTCCTAGAGGTTGGTAGTGAAAGAATATTTGATTTTAGTAGAACGGAAGTTAAAAACAATTGGTCAGATTAAACGAAAATCGAATTTCACTAGGTTGGACGAAATAACTTTCGATCGCAGGTTACTACGATTACTACAAACGCTTAAAATTAGAGAAAAACCTTCCTAGAGGTTTGTAGTGAAGGAATATTTGATTGTAGTAGAACGGAAATTGAAAAAAATTGGTCAGATTGAACGAGAATCGAATTTCACTAGGTTGGACGAAATTATTTTCGATCGAAGGTTACTACGATTACTACAAACGCTTAAAATGAGAGAGAAACCTTCCTAGAGGTTTGTAGTGAAGGAATATTTGATTGTAGTAGAACGGAAGTTTAAAAAAATCGGTCAGATTGAACGAAACTACTATTTTACAAGGTTGGACGAAATTACTTTCGATCGAAGGTTACTACGATTACTACAAACGCTTAAAATGAGAGCGAAACCTTCCTAGAGGTTTGTAGTGAAAGAATTTTTGATTGTAGTAGAACAGAAGTTGAAAAAAATCGATCAGATTGAACGAAAATCGAATTTCACTAGGTTGGACGAAATTATTTTCGATCGAAGGTTAATACGATTACTACAAACGCTAAAAATGAGAGAGAAACCTTCCTAGAGGTTTGTAGTGAAGGAATATTTGATTGTAGTAGAACGGAAGTTAAAAACAATTGGTCAGATTAAACGAAAATCGAATTTCACTAGGTTGGACGAAATAACTTTCGATCGCAGGTTACTACGATTACTACAAACGCCTAAAATGAGAGAGAAACCTTCCTAGAGGTTTGTAGTGAAGGAATATTTGATTGTAGTAGAACGGAAGTTTAAAAAAATCGGTCAGATTGAACGAAACTACTATTTTACAAGGTTGGACGAAATTACTTTCGATCGAAGGTTACTACGATTACTACAAACGCTTAAAATGAGAGAGAAACCTTCCTAGAGGTTTGTAGTGAAAGAATTTTTGATTGTAGTAGAACAGAAGTTGAAAAAAATCGATCAGATTGAACGAAAATCGAATTTCACTAGGTTGGACGAAATTATTTTCGATCGAAGGTTACTACGATTACTACAAACGCTTAAAATGAGAGAGAAACCTTCCTAGAGGTTTGTAGTGAAGGAATATTTGATTGTAGTAGAACGGAAGTTTAAAAAAATCGGTCAGATTGAACGAAACTACTATTTTACAAGGTTGGACGAAATTACTTTCGATCGAAGGTTACTACGATTACTACAAACGCTTAAAATGAGAGCGAAACCTTCCTAGAGGTTTGTAGTGAAAGAATTTTTGATTGTAGTAGAACAGAAGTTGAAAAAAAATCGATCAGATTGAACGAAAATCGAATTTCACTAGGTTGGACGAAATTATTTTCGATCAAAGGTTACTACGATTACTACAAATGCTTAAAATGAGAGAGAAACCTTCCTAGAGGTTTGTAGTGAAAGAATTTTTGATTGTAGTAGAACAGAAGTTGAAAAAAATCGATCAGATTGAACGAAAATCGAATTTCACCAGGTTGGACGAAATTATTTTCGATCGAAGGTTACTACGATTACTACAAACGCTTAAAATGAAAGAGAAACCTTCCTAGAGGTTTGTAGTGAAAGAATATTTGATTGTAGTAGAACGGAAGTTTAAAAAAATCGGTCAGATTGAACGAAACTACTATTTTACAAGGTTGGACGAAATTACTTTCGATCGAAGGTTACTACGATTACTACAAACGCTTAAAATGAGAGAGAAACCTTCCTAGAGGTTTGTAGTGAAAGAATTTTTGATTGTAGTAGAACAGAAGTTGAAAAAAATCGATCAGATTGAACGAAAATCGAATTTCACTAGGTTGGACGAAATTATTTTCGATCGAAGGTTACTACGATTACTACAAACGCTTAAAATGAGAGAGAAACCTTCCTAGAGGTTTGTAGTGAAGGAATATTTGATTGTAGTAGAACGGAAGTTTAAAAAAATCGGTCAGATTGAACGAAACTACTATTTTACAAGGTTGGACGAAATTACTTTCGATCGAAGGTTACTACGATTACTACAAACGCTTAAAATGAGAGCGAAACCTTCCTAGAGGTTTGTAGTGAAAGAATTTTTGATTGTAGTAGAACAGAAGTTGAAAAAAAATCGATCAGATTGAACGAAAATCGAATTTCACTAGGTTGGACGAAATTATTTTCGATCAAAGGTTACTACGATTACTACAAACGCTTAAAATGAGAGAGAAACCTTCCTAGAGGTTTGTAGTGAAAGAATTTTTGATTGTAGTAGAACAGAAGTTGAAAAAAATCGATCAGATTGAACGAAAATCGAATTTCACCAGGTTGGACGAAATTATTTTCGATCGAAGGTTACTACGATTACTACAAACGCTTAAAATGAAAGAGAAACCTTCCTAGAGGTTTGTAGTGAAAGAATATTTGATTGTAGTAGAACAGAAGTTGAAAAAAATCGATCAGATTGAACGAAAATCGAATTTCACTAGGTTGGACGAAATTATTTTCGATCGAAGGTTACTACGATTACTACAAACGCTTAAAATGAGAGAGAAACCTTCCTAGAGGTTTGTAGTGAAGGAATATTTGATTGTAGTAGAACGGAAGTTTAAAAAAATCGGTCAGATTGAACGAAACTACTATTTTACAAGGTTGGACGAAATTACTTTCGATCGAAGGTTACTACGATTACTACAAACGCTTAAAATGAGAGCGAAACCTTCCTAGAGGTTTGTAGTGAAAGAATTTTTGATTGTAGTAGAACAGAAGTTGAAAAAAATCGATCAGATTGAATTAATAGAGAAACAGCTATCCGACCTGGTGGAAGAAATCCGGAAGCTGAAATCCGTGATAGTGAAGCAGGAAAATCGCATCCGAGCGCTCGAGGCGACGGTCAAAGCTTCGGCCCCGGCGCCCCCTCCTGCCGCGGCCCCCGCCCCCTCGCCGGTTCCGGCCCCCTCCCCGGCCCCCGTCTCCACCCCCGCGCCCTCCTCGCCCGACCACAACCACGACGAGGGCCTGGCTCCCGACGAAGTTTGAGACCCCACAGACCCGGCGTGCGAGGGTGGGGAGCGGTCCCGTATTGAATTCAATCAGTAAATCGAATTTCTAAATTCGATTTTCGTTCAATCTGATCGATTTTTTTTCAACTTCTGTTCTACTACAATCAAAAATTCTTACACTACAAACCTCTAGGAAGGTTTCTCTCTCATTTTAAGCGTTTGTAGTAATCGTAGTAACCTTTGATCGAAAATAATTTCGTCCAACCTAGTGAAATTCGATTTTCGTTCAATCTGATCGATTTTTTTTCAACTTCTGTTCTACTACAATCAAAAATTCTTTCACTACAAACCTCTAGGAAGGTTTCTCTCTCATTTTAAGCGTTTGTAGTAATCGTAGTAACCTTCGATCGAAAGTAATTTCGTCCAACCTTGTAAAATAGTAGTTTCGTTCAATCTGACCGATTTTTTTAAACTTCCGTTCTACTACAATCAAATATTCCTTCACTACAAACCTCTAGGAAGGTTTCTCTCTCATTTTAAGCGTTTGTAGTAATCGTAGTAACCTTTGATCGAAAATAATTTCGTCCAACCTAGTGAAATTCGATTTTCGTTCAATCTGATCGATTTTTTTTCAACTTCTGTTCTACTACAATCAAAAATTCTTTCACTACAAACCTCTAGGAAGGTTTCGCTCTCATTTTAAGCGTTTGTAGTAATCGTAGTAACCTTCGATCGAAAGTAATTTCGTCCAACCTTGTAAAATAGTAGTTTCGTTCAATCTGACCGATTTTTTTAAACTTCCGTTCTACTACAATCAAATATTCCTTCACTACAAACCTCTAGGAAGGTTTCTCTCTCATTTTAAGCGTTTGTAGTAATCGTAGTAACCTTCGATCGAAAATAATTTC
The DNA here is from genome assembly GCA_963555665.1 of Dircenna loreta. Taxonomy (NCBI): domain Eukaryota; kingdom Metazoa; phylum Arthropoda; class Insecta; order Lepidoptera; family Nymphalidae; genus Dircenna; species Dircenna loreta. Next base: position 127,973 of record OY743087.1, read on the forward strand.
GTCCAACCTAGTGAAATTCGATTTTCGTTCAATCTGATCGATTTTTTTCAACTTCTGTTCTACTACAATCAAAAATTCTTTCACTACAAACCTCTAGGAAGGTTTCTCTTTCATTTTAAGCGTTTGTAGTAATCGTAGTAACCTTCGATCGAAAGTAATTTCGTCCAACCTTGTAAAATAGTAGTTTCGTTCAATCTGACCGATTTTTTTAAACTTCCGTTCTACTACAATCAAATATTCCTTCACTACAAACCTCTAGGAAGGTTTCTCTCTCATTTTAAGCGTTTGTAGTAATCGTAGTAACCTGCGATCGAAAGTTATTTCGTCCAACCTAGTGAAATTCGATTTTCGTTTAATCTGACCAATTGTTTTTAACTTCCGTTCTACTACAATCAAATATTCCTTCACTACAAACCTCTAGGAAGGTTTCTCTCTCATTTTAAGCGTTTGTAGTAATCGTAGTAACCTGCGATCGAAAATAATTTCGTCCAACCTAGTGAAATTCGATTTTCGTTCAATCTGATCGATTTTTTTTCAACTTCTGTTCTACTACAATCAAAAATTCTTTCACTACAAACCTCTAGGAAGGTTTCGCTCTCATTTTAAGCGTTTGTAGTAATCGTAGTAACCTTCGATCGAAAGTAATTTCGTCCAACCTTGTAAAATAGTAGTTTCGTTCAATCTAACCGATTTTTTTAAACTTCCGTTCTACTACAATCAAATATTCCTTCACTACAAACCTCTAGGAAGGTTTCTCTCTCATTTTAAGCGTTTGTAGTAATCGTAGTAACCTTCGATCGAAAATAATTTCGTCCAACCTAGTGAAATTCGATTTTCGTTCAATCTGATCGATTTTTTTCAACTTCTGTTCTACTACAATCAAAAATTCTTTCACTACAAACCTCTAGGAAGGTTTCTCTCTCATTTTAAGCGTTTGTAGTAATCGTAGTAACCTTCGATCGAAAGTAATTTCGTCCAACCTTGTAAAATAGTAGTTTCGTTCAATCTGACCGATTTTTTTAAACTTCCGTTCTACTACAATCAAATATTCCTTCACTACAAACCTCTAGGAAGGTTTCTCTCTCATTTTAGGCGTTTGTAGTAATCGTAGTAACCTGCGATCGAAAGTTATTTCGTCCAACCTAGTGAAATTCGATTTTCGTTTAATCTGACCAATTGTTTTTAACTTCCGTTCTACTACAATCAAATATTCCTTCACTACAAACCTCTAGGAAGGTTTCTCTCTCATTTTAAGCGTTTGTAGTAATCGTAGTAACCTTCGATCGAAAATAATTTCGTCCAACCTAGTGAAATTCGATTCTCGTTCAATCTGACCAATTTTTTTCAACTTCCGTTCTACTACAATCAAATATTCCTTCACTACAAACCTCTAGGAAGGTTTCTCTCTAATTTTAAGCGTTTGTAGTAATCGTTGTAACCTGCGATCGAAAGTTATTTCGTCCAACCTAGTGAAATTCGATTTTCGTTTAATCTGACCAATTGTTTTTAACTTCCGTTCTACTAAAATCAAATATTCTTTCACTACCAACCTCTAGGAAGGTTTCTCAGTCATTTTAAACGTTCGTTGTATTATTGTAGGCTTTCTAGTTAATATAATTCAGTAAATAACGTTGTACAAAAATAATTAAAATTGTAAAGTATTTTTTTATTGTTTATTTTTTTTACTACAAACAAAAACATTTTTACTACAATCAACTACTAACCTTTACCCACAGGAATCCGTTTAAAAAAAATTTTTTATTTATTTTCGGGAGATGATTTTTTTTTCAAATTTTTTTATTTTTTTTTTCAGTTTACTACAAACGAAATAACTTTCACTACTAACAACTACGTATCAAAATCTATTATATAAACATAAAAAAAACATTTTTTTCCAAAGTCGGGTGCCAAGTTCACACAGGTTCACTTGTGAGGAAGTACATAATAAGGACCTGCTCCTGATTCTGACAAACGTCCTCTCGGTTCACGACGACTCCGACGTTCTGAAAGCGCTCCGGAATCAAAACAGACGGATCTTCGAGAACCTGGACCCAACTGAGGACCGGATGGAAGTAAAATTTAAACGAAGAGCCAGGAACCCCCTGACGAATCATATTATCATAAGGACATCTCCGAAAATTTGAAAGAGGGCTGTAGAGTTGGTTCATGTCTATATCGACCTCCAAAAAGTAAGGGTGGAGGATCAGTCTCCGCTTGTCCAGTGCACGAGGTGCCTTGGCTTTGGTCATGCTAAGCGGTTTTGTAAGGAGAGTGCTGACTTCTGCAGCCATTGTGGTGGCGCCCATCTTAGAGATAAATGCACGGAATGGCTTGCAGGAGCCGAGCCTTCCTGTAAGAACTGCCGAGGTGCCAGGCACGACCAGGTAGAGCACAACGCTTTTAGCCGGGACTGCCCAGTGCGAAAGCGGTGGGACATATTAGCGCGTTCCTCTGTAGCGTACTGCTAAGGGCACCCAGGCAGACAAAATAAGGTGACTTATAGCTCAAGCAAACCTACAGAGGTAGAAACTGGCTACGGACGAGCTGATGGTTGAAGCTGAAAGACGTCGGATCGCGATAGCTCTTATTCAGAATAGGGCTCCTGAATAAGAGCTATCGCGATCCGACGTCTTTCAGGGGGGGGTTACGTGTCTTCCAGGGGGGGTTACGTGGGGCGTATAAATCGGATGAAGGCGTACAGGGACGTCAGGGTCTACCAGTGCGCGGGCAACAACATAGTTAAGGCAGCTATAGCGGTCTTCGACCCCAAAATAGCTGTCGTTCAACGTCCACACCTCACCACACCCAACATCACGGTGGTGAGCGCTCAAGCCGGTGCCTGGAAAGTCAACTTGGTGTCCCGGTACTTCAAGCCGAACCTGGCGATTCACACCTACCTCCAACACATTAGGAAGATCGGTGGCGAGCTGGGTACGGACTTTTTGCTGGTTGGTGGCGATGTGAATGCCAAAAATAAATGGTGGGGGGGAACGACCACAGACTCTAGAGGGGAAGAGGTAATGGAATAATAGATATAGTAGTTATATCGATATACAGGCTCAAACAGGCTTCTCGATAGGATCGATGACTGGCACGTCGACAACGGACTGACGAGTGCGGATCACAGCGGGATCCTATTTGTTATGGGACTGGGAACGTGTGGTGCCATTGGTATGTCCAGGACAACGCGCAAATATAATACCAAGAAGGCAAATTGGTCGGAGTTTCGTTCGAAACTGTGGCAATTACTTACTGGAAGTGGTTTAAACCTGGACACCATCAATGGCATTAAATGCACAAAAGAACTAGACGCAGCCATATGGAAGTATACCCAGATCGTCATCCTGACATGCGATAAAACCATACCTAAAAAGACGATGAGGACCAATATAGGCTTACCATGGTGGACAGACTGGCTTTAGGACTTAAAGCGGCAGGTAAGGACCCTGAAAAATAGGATCCCAAGAGCAGCGCAGGCGAGGAAAGCTGGAGTCATCGATACTTACCTCAAGAAAAAAGAAGAGTACGAAGCAGAAGCCAAGAAAGCACAGATAGCCAGCTGGAAGGAGTTTTGCGGGAAACAGGACCGGGAAAGCGTCTGGGATGGGGTGTATAGGGTAATAGGCCGCACCAAAAAGCGCGAGGAAGACGCCCCTCTGGTAACAGGCGGGAGAAGTCTAGACCCCAAAGAGTCTGCGAAACTGTTGGCTGATACTTTTTATCCCGACGACTGCACCGAGAAAGACAATGACGAACACCGACGCGTAAGACTCCTGGCAGAACAAGTAAACGGCACAAATGGTAGTGACAAACTGCACGACCCCTTTTTTACGGCTACTGAACTCCTGACCGCTATGAACTCGTTCAACCCCAAAAAGCCCCCAGTGCCGACGGACTCACGTCGGACATCTGCAGTAACGCCATCGACACTGACCTTACCTGACGAAGGCGGCACCTACAGTACCATCCTCGAGTTTGCTCCCGTCTGAGAAAATGTGGGTGGTGTCAGGGTGAAGTATTGTCTGAAATTCTTCGACCAACGAATGTGAGTGTTTAGTGTATGTCTGTGGGCTGGATGTAAGAGAAGATGTGGAGAAGTGAGACGCTCCAGTGTAATGTCTGCCGGAAGTATTGGGGACGTGCCAGGTCCGGCAGTACTTCACACCGGGACAACTTCTTACATTATATAAAGCACAGATCCGGTCGTGTGTGGAGTACTGTGGCCATTTAATGGCTGGTACCGCAAAATGTCATCTTGCTGCTCTGGACACAATTGAGAGGCGTGCAAAAAAGCTAATTGGCGACCCTGAACTGGTGGAAGCCAATCTTCATAGCCTCGAACATAGACGTAGAGTTGCTAGCCTCTCAGTATTCTATAGGATACATTTTGGTGAGTGTGCGAAGGAATTACATGAACTAATTCCCCCATCCCCCTTCCATCACCGGACGTTCCGACGCACGGCGAGCATCCATCCTTTTGTAGTAGATGCGCCGCATGTCCGAACGAAGCGCTACGCTTCATCTTTTTTAAATCGGACAGCGAAGGAGTGGAACAGCTTGCCTGCGTCGGTATTTCCGTCCAAGTACAATGTGGGTGTCTTCAAGGCAAGAGTGAATAGGTTTTTACTAAGTTGATGCGCTTTACCACCTACGACTACATTTCCACTTCCCATCAGGTGGAATTTAGTCAAGCGTCAACTTAGTTTAAGTGTAAAAAAAAAAAAAAAAAAAAAAAAAATTGATACCAGTAATGAGTACGTCTTGATAGAACAATCATCAGGATGATCTCTCCCAGGGTGGGTCACACTAATGATATTTTTAAGAAGGTTATGGTAACTTTAGTAAAACGTGGTATTTTCATATGGTGTTAGTAGTATCATATAATTTATTATTAAAGTAGAAGTAAAGGATTTAAATGTTGTTTTTGTATATTGCAGGTGAGTTATTCTGTTTAATATATGTTTGTTAATTATAGTAAGACCTTTAGGAGCGGCAGCAGTGTGTAAAAAAAGGTAACTTCTTCTCTTCATATTGTCCGATCATTGCTGGCGTACCGCAGGGTGGGGGTTTTGTTTCCCCTTCTTTTTGCTTCTTTTTGCACTGAGGTAAGCCGAAAGTTTTTACAACTATGGGTGGCCTTAGACGCTAGAAAATTTTTCTTCCCATTAAAACAAAAAATTCCTTAGCTCATTCTCTCCTCTTACCTCTTTTAGACTATGCTGACTCTGCCTATCCAGATCGTTCTGAGGGACAACTTGATAAGCTTGAGCGCCTCCAAAACTCCTACAATAGGTTTATCTTTGGATTACGTAAATTTCGACTTTCGACGTCTAAAACAATATTTTAGCTGCATTTTTACCGAGATATTAATACTGCGGGCATTTAAGTTTAAAAAAGATAGTCGCTATTTTTCAGTGAGTAATTCTCGATAGTAATTTTATCGGTTTCTCCATTGGCTATTCGTTTGTAGTTAAACAAACTCTTTTATAAGTTTTATAATTATCAATATTTAATTTTGTTTCTTATTTATTGTGATTTTACTGTGTTGTGCTCCAATAAAATTAATGAAGTTGATTTTATATACTGTATTTCTGAGCTGATTTTAGTTATGTAAATTTCAAATGACTTTTTGATTTCGTCCTGAGTAACCTTTAGGTCACTCATTTTGACCATCATTTGAGAATTATTCGCAACATATGTTTCCAATAATGTTGTAATACGGCCTAATTCGCTGCGTATCAGTTTAATATCTTCCGAACACTGACATTCCTGATCAGCTGGGTTTTTTCGTTTATTACGAAATGTTATCTGCGTGTCGGGAATTTCCACACGCAGTTTCGATAGATCAGGCTGTGATCCACCAGCAGTGGCGGTAGGCGATCGTGCTACGCTCATTATTTGTAAGATTAGGTAGTTCTAACTGGCTATCTTAACAAGTTTTAAAATGTACTGTTGATAAGGTCGATAAAGTACTAGCCGATGTGCAATCTTACGTGTTTAAGCGTACGCACCAACACGCAGGGTCAGTGTGCGAGCGAGTCACAAAATAACAACCGCTCTGCTTCCGCGGGTGCGAGGGAGCTGGCTCCTCTCACTGTAGATGCACTCCGATATTATATTTTTGTGTAGATAGTTTATGCAGTACTGCCACCAGGTAAATTTCACGTAAAGAATAGAATTGCGAAACATCTTTTTACTAGTTTGAGGAAGTAATGAGTACACGTCCTCCTCCGACAGCGGCGAATACACTGATATATAGGTTAGTATAGTATAAGTTTATTATGTGTGTTTTGCTTAAGCATAATTTACCTGCTTTATTAAAATAAACTCGATCAATGTCTCCTCACACGGCAGTTATTTCAAATAAAAAAATAATAAAACAATATAATAGCAATAACATAAAATTTTATTTACATCCCGAATTTCACAATCAAATAGATAACAAGTGAATGTTCTGTTACCTGACGATGAAAGTACAGAGACAACATGAGGTACTTGGATGATTTCATAATATATACAATCACATTCCGTAGCGTCGTCCGTCCGTGGAGCGGAGCCGGCCGGCGAGCCCGCGCGGCGCTGGGCTGGACCCTCTGCGCCGAGTACGACTCAGATACAGTGAGGGGTCGTAGCGACACGTGTATGTTCTTAGTTACGAATAAAACGAAATAAAAGTTTATATACATCAAATTATAATTTAATACACATAATAGGGGTCGCTCGGAGCGCGCTGCGGGCCCGGAGCGCCCAGACCGTGCCCGGAGCCCGTCGTAGTATCACAATATTTCAAGTAAACAGAGCGCTGTCGGACGTCCGAGTACAAAATAAAACATCAATAAGAAACCGAAAACTGTTAAATAGTTAATCATATGTGCACGACCTCGCCCTCGAAGGACGAGAGGTCGTGTCGTGCGGTCGTGTCGTGCGGTCGCGTCGTGCGGTCGCGTCGTGCGGTCGCGTCGTGCGGTCGCGTCGTGCGGTGTGCACGTCGGCCGCAGCTCCGGCGGCGCTCGCGCCAGCACTACGCTTGAGCTATTTGTACAAGTACTAGGCAAGTCGTCCGGACCGGTTCAGTCCAGCACCTGCGACACGATTTTTTCCATGTCGTGGTCGATGTCATCTGCGGGCGGTGCCGGCGGCGGCGGCGGGGAGGGCGGGGACGAGGGCGCCGGCGGCGGCGGGGAGGGCGGGGCGGGTGCGGCCGGCAGCTGGAAGGGCTCGTCAAACTCCTCGAGTCCGGTCGGCACTGGCAGTTTCGCCAACTCCTCTTGTAATTTGACGTAATGACGCTGTAATTGAACAGATTAAATTAGTCGAAGTCGACGCTATATATATCAGACGAGATCGTTTGTCGGAGTCGTGGGTACCTTGAGCGCCATGAGATTGACCTGTATGCTGCGCTGCGTGCGCTCGTCGCCCGTCTGACCCTCGAGCTCCGTGATCCAGTTGGCCACCGTTTGCATGATCTCGTTGCGTTTCATCCAGAAGTGCGTCTGTATGACCTGAAGGAGTCGCGAGTATTAGTGAAAGTAGTAGAACACCAAGGAATGGTGTGCGCGAGTCCGTACTTCCTTAAAGCAAGGCTCCGGCGCCCGGAGATGGTCCAGCATGGCCCAGCGCACGCAGGCCTGGTATATGTTAGAGTTGTACTCGAGGCTGGCGCTGTTGCCGACGCGCGTGCCGCGACTGCGCTCGTAGCCCGGCTCGTTGAAGTATGGCTCCGGCACCAGGATCAGAGACTGAATCGACACCAGTACCTGGGCGCGTCCGACGACAACAGCAGATTAGGCAGAGGTAGCGAGAATTAATTAATTCAAAAGGGAATAAGATACTAAAATACGCTTGTTAAAATATGCATATGCTAGCTGTCCCCTGACAAAGTGTTTCGAGGCAATTTTTAACACGCCAAAAAGAATGTGCCGGCAAAGTCATAATGAGACCTATGAGAGCCATAATTAAAAATAGGATTTATTTTTCAAATAACTTCATTTAGTCCGTTCTTAGCTGACATCTAGTCGGCAAAAGGAATATTCCTGCCAAATTTCAAGTCTCTCGGCCGTGTAGTACCAGAAGTATCGAGGTATGAGTTCGCACATGGAAATATATATATGTATATATAGAATAGATACTTTTCTTTTCTGGAATGTTAGGTTTAATCTCATTTTATGAAAATATTTTTTTATTTCCTCAATAAATCCATAAATTGGTTTATTGGGACGAAATAGATAGTACCTGTAGAAAGCTGGAGGTGTGTGCGTTCCACTTCTCCTCGGGGCGGCCGTGCCAGGTGTTGAGCACGGACAGACACACCTTGCCGTCATTGTACAGGTTGGGGTTGAAGCGCACGGAGTGGCGCCCCGTGGTCTCCAGGTTGATGAGCATGGGCACCGCCGGGTACTCCGCCGGAAAGTACACGTCCAAGACGAAGCAGCCGTTCGCGTACGGCGTGTCCGACGGACCCGTTATTAGGACCTGAGATCACGACTCACAATGTCGAAAAATGTTTTGAAAAATAATGTACGCGTCACAAACGCACCTTCATAACGTCGAGGCGGTCCGCATCGGTGCGGACGAAGACGCTGGAGGAATAGGACAGCGGCAGGCTGGTGGCCAGCGTGGCGGCCTCCTGCGCCAGGCGCTTCATGCGCGCGGGGTGGGCGCGCTCGCCGGCCGCGCGCACCGTGCTCTCGAAGTGGTACGGCACGGTGAAACGGAACCCGCCCTCGGGGCACTCCGCCATCATCTCGAAGGTTTCTGTGGACACGCGGAGGTCAGCGGCGCTCTCCGTATCCCGTCATACGGTGGGGGGGGTGTGTGTGTTAGGGGTCGTACCGAACTGCATGGTGCGCATGAGGTGAATGTACCGCTGCTCGCGAGACACGCCGCGGGGGGGCCGCGCCGATCCCGCCCCCTCGGCTTCCGCCTCCGACCGACACATCAGCGCCGACGTAGCCTGAGAACGCGACGGTCGTTACTCTATGAGCGTCGGAAACTACACCTCGTGGCTGTAGACCCTCACCTGAATGTCTGCGATCAGCAGCGCCAAGCCCTCGTCCTCTTCCGAGAGTTCCGAATTGCTCGAAGCGTTGAATCTTTGGCTGTAGGTCATTTTACCGAAAATATTTTTTTTGCTCATCCTGAAATAACGATCACTATGATTTACACAAACTTAATCGAATTTAATATTTAAGGTAAAATTTCAAAAGTGCCTTAATAATAACAAAACGTATCGACCGAACGAACTAACGATGAAGTAAGCAGAAATTAAATTCAAGTTCCTAAAATTCCGACCTGAGCTTGGTGGCGTAGGAGTTGGTGGTGCGGCTCATGCTGGCCAGCAGGCGCGGCAGCGGGCGCAGCGAGGGCGCGAGGCGGCGGCAGCGCAGCGCCCGCAGCGCCCGCACGGCGCGCAGCACGCACGCGTACAGCGGGATGTGCCGGGACATGTCCAGCACTGGGACAGGGACAGACCGTGGTACGGACAAGTTAGCTCCGGTATGTACAGGTCTAATGTTTAGTTCAATGTGTTTTGAGATAGTGCTGGCTGCTATACCTTTTGCCGCCATTGTTCTCGTAACACATTCAAACATTTACCTATTTTAATACAGTTATACCTTGTCCTATAAGACTGAATATTTTGACTACAGAATTTTTTCTCATCTCTATGGGAACAGCCAGTAAACTGGTTTACTGGCTGACGAAAAACAATTTTTCAATACAATAACACTAGAAATTAGGAGACAAATGTGAAGATTTTGTAAAATAAATAATGTTGATAAATGTATTATTAAAAAATTTGCACTAGGAAAATTAAATGAAATCACTGGTATAGTCTGTCCATAAACGAAATGAATACAATGAGCCGCCACCACCAGCGAGGACGGCAAGTGGCGACACTGACGCCGCGACTCGGACAGACAGACTTGCAATCACAAATATTATGATATTAATTTGGATTGGCGTTCACAGTTTTGCAATCACCTCAATTTAGCAATTAAGAATTGTGTGTCGGGTGGACGCCAGTAGCGCTACTCCGGCCATACTGGCACAGTGCGGTACGCGGAGAACACGTACCAGAGTCGTTCCTCAGATATGAGCAAATGGCGGGTACAAGCGAACTTCCAGCCACGAGATCGATGAACTCGGACGGCAGCTCTTTTGCAGCGCCCTCCTCCTCCTCTCCCTCTCCCTCCTCGGGTGCTCCCTCCTCTGGCGGCCATTTCTCGCCGGGGTTCATGTATGACACTAATACCTAGAATGTAAACATATACATAGTTAATTGTCGCATTTACTTACAAACGTGTCAAGCAGAAGTGTCCTACAGTCACACAAACACACAAACACACTTCGATACTTTGGAGACCAAACTAATCTATACATATAAAATGATAATTAATAAAAGGGCCCGTTTGACTGTCTCTTGTTTGTTAGGTTAGTATAGTAAGTAAAAATGCTTTTAAAATATAAATTATCAAATACAATATTGAAATGTTTCGGTCCGACACTTCGTGCTCCTAATGGCGGAGTGAGGCGGAGTGAGGCGGAGTGAGGCGGAGTGAGGCGGAGTGAGGCGGTGGGACTGCTCGAGTAAGCACTGCTTAAAATTACTTCCATGGGAAGTTTTAGAATAAATAATCGCGGAAACGGCATTCTTTTGTCGAAGCAATTCAGGCCATTTTCAACATCTATAACTTCGTTATGGATCAAAATAGAAGCTTGAAGTTTGAGTAACCGAACAAGCATTGTATGAACACGGTGTTTTTCGAATTTCATTTAATATGAACCCGTAGTTAAGTATTACGACTAATCAAAGTTCTTCATTTCGTCGCTCACTGACGACCATCCCAAGTCGAAGGCACTTCTAGCAGACAGAAGCTTCAAACTTAGAATACAATTATTGTTTAGTGTACATAGCAAGGAAAAATATAAAAAAAAATACAATTTCGGTCTAGCTGCATAAAAAACTTTGTAATCCCATATAAATGCATAGGATTACAAAGATACATTTGCAGTGAAATAATAATTTTACTAACATAGGTGTAGGTGAGACATTTATCATCTGGTTTATATTCTCTAGGATTATAAAATCAGCCATTAATCAAACACGAAGCAATCGTAAAGGTGTAATGAAGTGTGAGGTCAGGTCAGCTACCTGCAGCAGCTGTGTGACGTGTTCCTCCTCGACGCGCTGCCGCACGAGTGCCTGCTCCACATTCCACGACTGCTGCGTGGAGCCCGTGCCGAAGCCCGTGCCCTTCGCCCAGTACAGCTGCGACTTCTCCTCCTTGCCGGGGCCTGCGCCGCCCGAACCGTTAGAGCCTTGGCTGGTTTGCTGCACGATAAGAAATAAATAATTGTAATTTAGACGTGATACTGGCGGTTTGATTAAGATTATCAAGGAACATCTTGATGTTCCTTGATAGAAGAAAGATTGAAGGAAGAGGCTGGCCTCTTATTGATTGATAATCCACCTACATTTTACGGAATTTATGTTGTATTAGATGTTAGAATTTATCGGATGGACACTTATTTTCTTCAGAATTCTAACAAGACAGTATACCTATGCATTAATGAAGACCGAAGGAGAAGCGCACTTTTTAAAGGGATGAAAATGTTTCTGAAGCCCTGATAATGTGTCGCAGGGCGGCGCGTACGGTCCGGGGTGAGTGTAAGTCATTCAACGTCGTCATTAACATCTCTTCAGTCTACTTTTGGTTTAAAGTATACATTACAATAATTTCTAGTTTATTTATCTTAAACGAGGTCTACCAGCAGCCACTCGCCCGTGGCCGTTGCTGTTGCCTGCGACTCCGTCCGCGAGAACTTCAGAACACAGGGCACGTAAGAAACTCCTTCGCTCAAAGTTTTTTTTGGTCAACTTTATTTCAAAATTGTTATCTATGAAAAGCCCTATAATATTTCAAGGGAATAATATAATATAGCCTAGATCCTAATTAGAAAATTAATTAAAACCTAGATAGAAATTTATTTCTAAATATTGGTTAAAACTGTTTTAGTTTCGGATAACTTACTTTGAAGATTACCTCCAACGAATAAACTTTTAAAGTATAAAATCATAAATGAGAAACATACAAACTTCACCTCTCTATAACATTAGTTTAGACTAAGATTAAAATAGGAGATTTTTCATAGTTAAAGTTAATATTGAAAAGGAGTTCTGAAAGCTTAAAATCTAGTATAAATTCGTAATGAATATTTTTTTTGTTTATTTTTAATGAATAAGTTTTTTTGTTTACAGATATTAGTCTGTATATATTAATATACCTTTATCAATGTTAGGTATATATTAGTCTGATATCTCAATATTAAAAACGGTAATAAGTAGACGCTTCAAATTTTTACAGAATGATAATGTAAATCCAATGACTCCCAGATCAAAGTAATTTAAAAGGATAAGGAAAAGTTAACTTTTCCTCATCCTGTAGGAACGGTTAAACACTTGTTGGTAGGGTGTAGGGTGCTATTGGAAAAAGATCTATACTCGCGTCGCCATGATAACGTATTAGAAATCATAAGTGAAGCGGTTAGTCTTTCAGTAGTAAGAGCGCAAAAGGTAACAACCACCAAAAGATTAATAGAGTTCATTAAGAAGGGCTCGTCTAAAAAAACAAAACAAAAGCCTCACTCTATCTTGGAGGCGGCTCGCGATTGGTCTATAATGATGCTTACGTATGAGAAACAGTATAGGATTCCTGAGGATATTGTTGTCTCGTCATCCAGACCGGACATATTCCTGTACTCTAGGCAGTTAAAGCACGTGATACTTGTGGACCTTACTGTTCCATGGGAAACAAACATACCCAAAGATCACACAATTAAAGTAAACAAGTATTACGAACTGACCAGGAATAGGTATATAATTAATTTGTACGCGGTAAAAGTGGGAACGAGAGGTATAACGGCGAAATCTCTCTATAACCTACTTAAAGATCTCGGCCTCTCTAGAACTATCATCAGTTTATTTCTAGAACGTACTTCAAAGGCGGCATTGGTAGGTTCATTCCAAATTTGGTTAGGTAGGGAGACCTACACCTGGGTCGCAAGTCCCAGGAGCTGATTGCACTCTTCTCCCTGCAACGCGATGGGCCCGACACCAGAACGGTGAACTCATGGAATGCTATGAAGCTCCGTCTCCCTTTCATAATAAATAATTAAATAACAATAAAGTAAATATTAAACAACATTTACATACAATTACTATAAAAATAAATACCTAATCTTATACATAAAAACTCACAAAATTAAAATAATCCATGTATCTAGACGCGGTGCGAGCGCCGCGCCGGAGTACGGAACCCTTCGTGCGCGAGTCCGACTCGCACTTGGCCGGTTTTTAACACATCTTTCACACAATCCATCCATACTTCCATGACGAGTGTCTGCCGAGCCCATGCTACAATAAAGTAAATATGTATGTATGGACATGTAATATGGACTGTATGGACAGTTCGTGGTCTTCAACTTTCCCCACCCTGGTGCAACTTTTAGACTTCCTCCTCCAATCTCTTTCTTGTTCTGACCATCCTTGTCACGCCCACGTTCATTTCAATATTCTCATTTTAGCTACGAGACGTTCAGTTTTTGGTCAGTCCCTTCCTCGGCTTGTTCCGCCGCGTAGCTTTTACAACACTATCGTATTCAGGACATATATTTTATTTACACTTCTTTGCAATGTCTGTTGGGAATAATCGGCAAAAAAAAGAATTGAAAAAAAAAAGAACATATATATATTTCCATGTGCGACCTCATACCTCGATACTTCTGGTACTACACGGCCGAGAGACTTGAAATTTGGCAGGAATATTCCTTTTGCCGACTAGATGTCAGCTAAGAACGGACTAAATGAAGTTATTTGAAAAATAAATCCTATTTTTAATTACGGCTCTCATAGGTCTCATTATGACTTTATTAAGATTAGACTATCACTGTAACACTTTGACAGAATATCTTTATTTTTTTTTTCATAAAATAATATGAGGTAAAAAGAAATGAATGACAGTTTTTGTCATCACCGTGGTCGTACTGTATCGTACGACGGGTCCTCGTTATTTGACCTGGCGGGGTCTCCGGTAGGCCTCCAGCGGTAATGCCAGGGCTTGGGATGTGTTCTCATGTTTTAAACTAATATCAGGTCTATTTTGCGATGTAAACATTATTACTGAGGCATCATCAAACCCGTGACCACGACTAGGGAATGTCGGCCAAAACGTTGATATTTTTTTATCACAAAATAGACCCGATCTTAGTTAAAAATGTGTGCGAGACGCGATAGTTTAAAAATGAATGAATGAATGTCTCGTAGTTCCCGCAGCGCCGCAGGACGAGTACTACCAGCAGCCCCGCAGAGCCGAGAGGAAGGCTCACGGAGTGCTCTTGAACCTCTCGAAGGCGGTGAGAGACGGAGCTGGTCTTATAGAATATATCTGTATATATGAATATTTATAATCCTATGTACGTATGGCGTCTTTTTCTTCCTGTTAAATTTTATAGACAACCACATTACGTCTCTCTCTCTCTCTCTCTTTTCATTGGCTGTCTCGAAGAACTCGTTCTTCAGAGGTTAAATCGCCAAATGTTACACCATATTTTTGTATCCGTTTTTGTTAATATTTTAGTTCGATCCAATATAGAATATACAACATACCCACTCTGTCAGCACTGATGAAGGTTCGGCATCAAAAGAAGACTAACGAATGATGAACGGTGTGTATGTGTGACGGTACCTGCGCGTGCTGCGGGCGGTGGTGCGTGAAGACGGCGAGGCAGGCCAGCACGAGCCGCACGGCGCCCAGCCGCAGCAGCGCCAGGCGCAGCGCGCGGCCGGCCGGGCCCGCGCGGGGCGCCGCCTCCAGCAGCTGGCCCACCACGCGGAACGGCAGCGTGCCCAGCGACCCGCCGCCGCCGCCGCCGCTGACCACTATGTTACCTGAGGGGCGCGGTTTATATTACATATGAACTCTGCTTATAATGTATAGCACGGAAAATTATAAAAATGTTAAAGAGGCACTGACGTCCTTCCTCGTCGTGAGCAACGCCCAGCAGCAGGCGCAGCAGGTGCACGGCCCGCGCTCCCTCGTCCAGCAGTGCGGCCGCGTACCCCGGCAGCTTCAGCAACAGCGCCAGCGCCACCAGCGCGTGCGCCGGCACCCCCGCACAGCCACTCGTCTCCTCCGTAGCCGCGGCGGCGCTGCCGGGCCCGAGGTGGCCCCCGACGGGTATCACGGTTCCGGCCGACGTGACCGCCGTTTCCACCACCTCCTATGGTCGTAAGTGTAGATACATTAACAGCTCGGTCCTCTATTTGTACGCGAGACACCGAACGATGGCTCACGTACCTCGTAGAAGTCCTCCAGCTTGACCCAGTCCATGTCGGTGTGGTGCGGCGGCGCCGGAGGGGGCGCGGGCGCGGCGTGCGGGCGCGGCAGGCGAGCCGCCACCAGCGCCAGGCCCCCGCAGGCGCCGAACTCGCGCAGCACCACGCCGCCCGGGCTGGTCGCGCCCGCGCCGCCACCGTCCCACATCGGACCCGACCACGTGTCTGTTGGTGTTTCGTTACAGAGCCACTTTTGCAATATTTTATTTTGTAAAAACCAAACAAAACCATCGAGCAGAATCGGAAATGTCAGAAGGGTCTAGACCCTTAGGTTGGGAATAAACATCGCTGTTTTCGGTTCGATATAGGCGAGTTGGTTTTTGTTGATAGTAATATAAGTGTGGTCTGGCGCTACCCACCGCCGCTGGTGCCGAGGTGCAGGTGCAGGTGCAGCGTGAGGTGGGCGGCGGCAGCGGGCGGCACGGCGGCGGCCAGCTGGGCCAGCGTGCAGCTCGCAGGGATGTACCCCTCGATGCCGTCCACTCGCACGCGGATCGTTGACTCTATTAGCTCTTAATACAGATGTTATTTTTATTAATTTGAACATAACTAGGGTATGTATATGTATATACGTGACTCGAAGTTGATAAAATGATTTTCAAGATATATTTTTCTTCATTATATTGATATCTAGATTGTCTAAAACAAAAGAATAGATACCTAACTTCTACACTTCTACTTACAGATGAGATTTATTATTTTTAGTTAATGATACTTAAATATAAATAAATATATACTAAAACTCATTTTATCAACTTCTTTGAGCCATGTGTTTGCGTGTATGTATACACCATATTTAAAAATATTTTTTTCTTATACATATTTAAACTTTCGTGAACCATGACTATTATATTTATATTTACTCGTCTCTATTCCCGTGGAGTTATATCGGAATGTTCCCGACGAGTTATACTGGAATGTTCCCGACGAGTTATATCGGAATGTGCCCGACGAGTTATATCGGAATGTGCCCGATGAGTTATATAGGATTTTGCCTGACGAGTTATATCGGAATGTTGCCGACGAGTTATATCGGAATGTGCCCGACGAGTTATATCGGTATGTGCCCGACGAGTTATATCGGTATGTGCCCGACGAGTTATATCGGTATGTGCCCGACGAGTTATATCGGAATGTGCCCGACGAGTTATATCGGAATGTCCCCGACGAGTTATATCGGTATGTGCCCGACGAGTTATATCGGTATGTGCCCGACGAGTTATATCGGTATGTACCCGACGAGTTATATCGGTATGTGCCCGACGAGTTATATCGGAATGTGCCCAACGAGTTATAACGGAATATGCCCGACGAGTTATATAGGATTTTTCCTGACGAGTTATATCGGAATGTTCCCGACGAGTTATATCGGAATGTGCCCGACGAGTTTTTAAGTCAGTCGTGTTCCTACTCATGAGCTCTGAGCGCGGCGGACTCGCGACGTGAATATTTTTTTCATAATAATTCCCATTACATCGAACAGAAAATTTTTAAATCTCTGCTATTTTATAAAAAAATCTACGTGATATTGCAGTTATCCTACGAGACAGTCAGTCAGTTATCTTAATCAGGAGTCTAACTAACCATCGGTAACAGAGAGCTCGGTAGCCTCGCTATTTTTAGTTTGTCGCTTCTTATTGCCTTGCTGTTTGAGAGTAGTGTTTTTGACATCCTTGACTCGCTTGTCCTTGGAGGCACTGGCGGCAGCCAGGGACAGCTCCCAGGGCTCCGCGGCAGTCATGATAGCAGTATCGGACGCGCTCCGGAGCACCGAGCCCTGACTGCCGCTCGACGACGAGGTAGTGCTCGTACTTAGACGGATTGCTTCTTCCAAGAGAGGTACTGGGGATTTAGTTGCGTTGTTAATATAGAATGTAAACGGAGACATCGAAAACGGTATTCTCTAATCCTAATTATGATCTCTAACAGTACACTATTGAGATGTACAGAAAGCTGCATGTAGTGTGCGTCAGTTACCGGGTTGTCGGTGCTCAGCCAGCAGCGTGCGCACGGTGGTGGTGAGCGGCACGTGCAGCGTGGCGTGGGCGGCGGCAGCGGGGTGCTGCGGTGCTCCCGCCCCCGCCCCCGCCGCCTCCGCCCCGGGCAGCCCCGCCGCCGCCCCGCCCGCCCAGCGCAACGACACACTAACGCGCTCTCCGGACAGCACCAGCCGCAAAATTAGCGAGCGCGTGAATCCCGTGAGACCTTCTGGACCTATTCATGTTATACCCATTTATGTATAAATTAAATAAATCTTTTGAATATGAATTTTAAAAGATAAATTGTTTAATTCGGTACCTGTATAGGGCATAGCTTCCAGTATGGCGTGCAGCGTGGAGGCGAATAGTTTCTGGTTGGCCGCGTGGCAGACGGTCAGTTCCGCGAACAGACGGATAGTATGCTCCTCGAGAGCCGCGAACGCCGCGCTTTCTTGCCATGTGCTGCGGACGAAAAGTTAAAAATATAGCTTTTCACTGTTTAAAAAAAATTGGTGCTATATTATTTTGATTGGTAATAAATGATTGTTAGGACTCATCGACAAAATAATAATAAGTACATGTCAGGAGGCCGCGGGTAACAGAGCAGCCGCAGCAGAGGTTTCCAGAACACGTTCCCTTCCGCCCCGAGCCACTCCTTGAGGCGTCGCTCCGAGCACACCAGGCGCGTCCACTCCACGGCGTCGCACACGCCACGCGTGCACGACACGTCTGCGGCGCAATGTAGCAGTTAGCATTCACTCCGCACTGTGTACTGCACGAGGACCAGCACCGTGCAGCAGGATCTACTTAACCGTACCCACTACGCTCGCCGGCGAGTAAGTTACGTAATAATATCTACAGTGCGTTCGCAAACTAATTTTATGTAAATATTTCCAAGGCAATATTTGGTAAAGCATTGGAGGCTACAGGTTTACAGATATATATTGAACAGCCGACGACAAGAGCTCGTACTCTCCTTCACTCCACACACACAACGACCTCCGGCACACCTCTCCGCTTCAACGTTCACATATATTTATAGAAAAGTGACTGAATACTAAGTACCTCTCACAAACGACAACGTGATAATATCTAAATTACGAATCATACAATTTAAATGCTGTGAATAAATAACTCATAGATATATTTTTCTAAAATTATAATATGTAAATGAACCTTTCGGTCGTTTGTATTCTTCGCTATTTGTATCTGTCATATGAATGTCGTCGGGTCGTTCCGTTTGAGACAATATATCCGCTAGCTTTGCTTCACTGAAATCTGCAAATAAATATTACACGTTTCTTTTTAATTAAAACTCGTACAGTAAAAAATATAAAATTATATATGATCTGATTGAAAATCCCTAAAACTTTTCTTAAATTTTTTCTACGTCTGACAAATTTTTTATAACTTTTATATTTTAAAGAAAAATAATTTAGGAGGACGAAATGATGAAAAGTGGTGACAGATGTAATAGAAATGAAGAATGATTTCCAAATAAAATGGATGACTTGCCGGCAATAGATCGTACTAGTGCGGCGGGGAGGGGACAGTGCAGCAGGGCCAGCGTGGCCGCGGGCGACATGGCCGCCGCCGCCAGCGTGCGCAGCTGCCGCCCGCCCAGCACCGCGCCGGCCCCGCTGCCGGCCCCGCTGCCGGCCCCGCTGCCGGCCCACCGCGCGCCGCTGGCCGCCGGCGGGCGACTCACCTTCGTGTCGTCCGTGAGACCTTCCATGCTGAAAATGTTATAAAATATTCATAAATCAATAATATTTAAATATTAATAGCGTCATTTGATATTTGATATTTGTACAAATTCTTACCTTTCCACTGAATCCATCGGTATTTCCATTTGTTCCAACAATAGTTTGAACAATTCTGGTCGTATGTAACACATCGAACATAATACTGAAATATAAAACATCCAAGCTATTATATCAATTGGTATTGAGACCTTATCACACTGGCAACATTTATTAACAATTCATCATCTCCATCAGAGTGTAGGAAGCTGGCCAACGTTCTACCACGGCACCCTCGGGCATATATGGGGCGGTTCTCTCGCCATAACCTCATATACATTTTAAGTTATAATTGATAATACTATTATATTTATTTACCAGAGTCTAATGACTTCTTCAGGAGGTTTGTCTCTGGGACGTCTTTTACCCACGTGTATATAAGCTCAAATAAATCGTCCGTTATTAGATCCTCCAAGTTATCTAAAAGCTTTTCGTCTTTAAGAGTCCACAGAACCTAAAAATAGACATATCGTATTATTTTTGAAGACTAATGAATAAACTGTTAATCACTAAGATATTACCAAAATAAAAACTACTGCATACATGAATTTTGATAAAATTGATTATTTTTACGACCGTTCCTAATACTTTGACAACAGTTAGAGTCATAATGTATCTTTGGGAGTCACTTCAATGTCGCTCTCTTTAGAAAGCGTATCAAAGACTCCACGAGCTGTTCTGGAGCTGCACCTCTAGTACGGCAGATAATTCAAAAAGTAAATGTCAGTTCTCAGTCAGTCAAATGTCCCAAAACAGTGATAGTCCGTTTGAACTTACATTAAAACTGATGCTTGAATTAGTGTTCAATTATTTTCTGATATCATATATTCAATTCATATTCAACAAAGAAATGCACACCGAAACATTCCGTGTTGTAAAGTGTACCAAGTAAAGTGTACCAAGTTCTGTGTACCATCCATGTGGTGACATCAGGGAAGTTCCAAATTCCTCCGGTCAATGAAAGTTGTAATATCGGAATGGGTTAAATTCATTCGACCAGACCCAAAGAAAGTCGTAAGTCGAAGGAGTATTGGGACCGGCGAAGTGTTATTTTTATAGAAATAGCAAACCTCCGTAAGGTACGCTGCCCTCTCACGGGCGATAGTTCAGCTAGACTGGTCTGTCCACTGCCAGTGAGGAATATGAACCGAAAATAAAAACATTGACAGACCGAGTATTGGGAACGGTCGTCGTTAATCAACTTAGAGGGCACGGGATACTTTAATATAAGTAAGGTTGCTTTATAATGCGGAAAATCCTCTCATTGTTACGAATAACAAAAATAAAAACTAATTTGGACAGTAACAATTACACTAGAGTTGATAAATTCTGTTGTAATGTTGTAATGTGTCTGATGAGAGAGATGGCTCAGCGCCGGTCATAGCGCACTCGGTAACGGGGTGTGAGTGTTAGTGCGGTGCAGGTACCGTGGCCAGCGTGTGCACGAGCGCGGCGGAGGGCGGCTGGCGCTGCTGCAGCGCGCGCTCGGCGGCCGCTCCCAGCCACTGCACGTAGGCGCCGGCGCAGCCCGCGCTGCACCAGCGGCACAGCGCCTGCGCCAGCGCACACACGCCGCCCGGCCCGCCCGGCCCGCCCGCACTCGCCGCTTGGAACGCTGAGTGACAAAGCACCGCACGTACGGACATGTTCTCATTACAAATAAATCACTACTCCTTATGTTACAGTCACTGCGATCAACTGGAACACGTGAACGAACTCTACACACCCGCTGCGATTTCTAAATTAGTATAATATGTGGATGCAGTGTTTTTTGTTCATGAGCGTATTAAATTCAATCTGCACACAACAGAGCGGTGACATTTCTATTAAAATGACAAAAAACTGATCGTGTAACAGTTTGTCACATGAAGCTCACCGTGCGCGTGCGCGGTGGCGTCCATGTCGAGCAAGGCGGTGAGCATGGGAGCGCGCAGGGCGGGCTCGGCTCGCGCGGCGGCCAGCAGGGCGCGGTGTGCGTGCTGCGCCTGCGCGCCGCCCGCCGCCACGCAGGCGCACAGGGCGCCCAGCGCACCCGCCGCTCCGAACAGGCCCCAGCGCCAGCGTTCCAGCCGCCCGCGCGTGCAGGCGTACACCACGCGCGTCCAGCGGTTTCTGTAGAGGGAGTTACCGTGTTGAATAGGAATATCATATGAGCGAGATAGTTGATAATCGGTAGGTATAATTATTTACTCGTGACTATTTTGCGAGCCGTCGGTGGGCGCGGAAAAGGCCGGCGCCGCCAGCAGCCGCAGCTGCAGCAGGCCCATGTTTGTGCTATCGCGCGGTTTGTACAGGTGCAACGTGACCGTGCTGACTACGAGCGGCCGCGCCAGGGCCAGCCGGATGAACGTCATTCCGGCGGTGTTTTGTGGCGTGCCCAGCGGCACCACCGTGCCGTTGCAGCCCGCCTCCACCCCGACCGCGCCGGGACACGCTGTTAGCACAATGTTCATGTTAACATCTAGTTATAATGCTATTTATTATTTGATGATATGTCGGATGTTCGACATTAAACTCACTTGCGAGGCTAGTGAGATGCGGTTGAAGGTGCACTTCATGCAGCGTTGCGGCGTAGGGCAGGTTGAGGGTGAGGGCGAGGGAGGCGTCGTCGACGCTGAAGAAGTGATAAGACCAGGCGGCGGCGCGCACGCGGCGCGCGGCGCACGAGCCCGCACTGGCGCCGCCGCCGCCCCCGAGCAGCACGTCCGCCGCCTGCGCCGTGGGGTTGCCGCACGACACTGTGCCTGGTAGTTGAATGGATGATTCATTATTGCTATAAACTTGAGATAAAGTAATAATCGGTTTTTACTCGATTCACAATAAATAATAATAATCCTTTGACTACGATCACTTTTATGATAAAAAAATAAGACAGGTATTATAAGAAAAATATGATTTGAGTCGGTGGTTTCTAGGGTCAAGTAACAGTTCTCGTAAAGTACTTACAGAGCGGTGCAATATTGATAAGTCCGTTGGCAGATTCGATGACGGGTGGTTGCGACTTCTTATTGCTGGAGGAGGCGGGGGTGGACAAGTTGATGAGCTGCGGCGGCAGCTTCAAGTGGTTCATGAGAGACGACACCAGTCCCTGGTTGCTGCTCGGACCCGCCTGTATACAGTGGGAGTGTTGAGTGTAGTTACATGACACGACCGCCTCTCTTGTATCTGAGGCATAGAGGTGATGAATGAATGCCAAAGTAGATGCGTAAGAAGTAAAAAATGAATATGTAAAACCAGAAAAATAGAAAGCTGGAAATGAAGGCAGGAAAATCAGCTTAATGATATATGCGTGTAGCACCTGTGAAAGAGTCTTACAAATAAATGTATGAAAGTGTGAGTACAACTCGAGTCAATGTACCGACAATGGCGTAGCAAAAATGTACGAGTGTGTTTGTCTGTCCCAGCGTGCATACCTTGTGGCAGGCTTGCAGCTTGTCCAGCGCCAGCTCCAGGCCGCCGGCGCGCACGAAAGCCGCACAGAGCTCGGGCCGCTCCAGCGCGCGCACCACCAGCTGCTGCATGCCTTGAGATAGCTTCACTACCTCGTCTTTTTCTGTGAATATTAACAGTTAATTCCTAGTCTTTACAGCTGTCGGTGGTGACGGCTTACGTCCTAACTCTCATTAGAGTCTATGTCATAAGTTACGTTTTGTGTACACATTGATATTCAAATTATTTCAAAGCCTTATAATTATATCATTTTTTGGTATTAAATGAATGTTGTTCAAATAAATTAGTTCGTCTTCATTTTAATATACAATACAAATACGAACTTTGTATCATAATGAACTTATCTCTCCTTTTTTACTCACGTAGATACTCCATGAGTGACGGCAGCAACAGGGCCGGGTCCGCGGCCAGAGCTGGTAGTTGCGCCACCAGCCAGAATACTTCCTCACGCAGAGACCAGGCCTCCGTGCCACCCTCGCTGCCGCCTGTCGACGACGGCGTTAACATTTCAATGAAACTTAATAACTTACACGAACTTGATTTGATTACATTTTAAATATACTACAGGTTGGTCAAATATATTACAATTTCTTGCAAGGTAGGTTTATCAGAGATATTTTTAAGCTATCAAATTGAATTCCAAGCCTTGCTACCACCGTGCAAGCCAGTAGGGGGAGCATTGACTTACCTGAATTCAATACCTGCGTGTTCATTCCATCGCATAGTGACAGCGTTTTGTAGAATTTGTGCATTATTTCTGAGTGCTGCAACACTGAAAACGATTACATCGATTGTTAACAACGTGTAAGGACATCAATATTACATCACCAAAGACTCAAAGCCAACCGGTATCAGCGAGGCACGGCGTCTTTGGAGTCTGCTGCTTCCTCTCGTCCTCCACGTTAGTGCCCTCAGCCTGTGTGTTGTTTTGCGCTTTGCTTTCGTCCGTCTGACTCTCTTCGGCTGACGCTCCCGGGCTCGTCGCTGACTATGACATTGGATAGAACTTATTTTTACAACTTTTGACCTTTTTGGCATTTCACTATGAAATTTTTGAATTTGACCATGAATTTTATATTTTGTCACTTTTAAATGGGAAAATAACTAGGCTAAGTAGTAGTAGTTAAAGATCTTAAGTAGCAAACTGACTGAGTGAGCAGCATCGTTGGTCACCGGGGACGTCACGCCGGGCAGCGGGAGCGCCAGCAGCTTGCGGGCATAGTGCAGCAGGTGCTGCAGCAGCGCTCGCCGCAGCGGGGCCCGCCGCGCCGCGCCCGCCAGCACGTCGGCCAGGAGCCCCGACAGCCGCGCCTCCCCGCCTGCGCCACCGCCGCCCCCGCCGCTCTCCGCGCGCCAGCCGCTGCTCTCCCGCACCCACCAGCCGCACTGCTCCGCTGGGGGACGACGATCACGTCAGCATTATTATGAACCAATTAATGTTGTATGTATTGGCGATATTGGACAACAAATATTTAACGGACGTTTTTTGATTTATATGAAAAAAACAATTAAACAAAATAAATATCTACCCCATCCGTCAATACGTAGTATTTATTACTTATGAAACGGAAACAATCACCGACACAGTGTACTCACCGATGGCCTCTATGAGCGGCAGGGCGTGGTGCACGTGCTGCGGCGCCAGCGCGGGCAGCTGAGCGTGCGCCGCGCGCAGCAGCGCCGCGTGCAGGTCGAGCGCGGCGTGCGCCACGGGCGGAGCGCGCGCGCCTCGCCACAGCGCAGCCACCGCGCGCAGCGCCACCAGCGCGCCCGCGCCGCCTCGGGCCTTCACCACCCGCGACAGCACTGACTGCAGCGCGGTCGCCGCGCCCACGCCGGCGCCGATGCTGGCGCCACCCTGGATACATTGTAAATATTTTAATAAAATTCCAACCTCATTCTGACTTAGCGGACAATTCGGTAAGTAGTGATAGCCTGATATAAGAAAAAAATATTACTAGATAGGGTTCCGAGGAAACGACGGCGCCGTCTGCGGTCACGTCCATGGAGATGAACTTGACGAGCGCCGGCACGAAGTACTCGCACTCCAAGATTACACGGCCCATGGTCTGCGAACTTCCTTCCGTCTGTAAAACAATGGTTGTAACATCACGCCGTCAGCGGCCACTCCGGCACACGGGAGCGCGCTCCACTCACCTGAAGCGGTAAGCTCGCAACCCAAGCTAACGTTTGCATCGCCAGCACCCAGCACCTTAGCGATATGTTGTCCAATCTGTAGTAAAATATTCTTTGGTTAGCTAAAGTACATATTAAGCCACAGTTTTCATGGTCTATGGGACTCTTAAAGCAGTATTACAATACCCATACTTTCAAATTCGTCCTAAAAGTAATATTTGTAAATAAAGTTTTTATTAGAATTTTTAATACAGTCATTTGAAATCGATCATTCTTTTACTATGGGAGATATTATTAACTCGTACCATGAATTGAGTTTTGACGTTATAAATATTGTAATATTCAAGAAAGGATATTGTTTTTATTGAGTAGTTAAGTGAGCAGTTAAAAGTGATACCGCACCTTGTCGCTCGTCTTAACAATATGGCTGTTTAAATAGTCTCGTGGGCTCGAGCACCGTGACGCCTTCATAAGCCGTAAGTTACCTTATTACATATTTTAGCACTAGTATTACATTTAAGATTTGCTGTATTAGCTACTGGTTGTCCATAAGTAAATAAATAAATAAATGGCCTTTAATGAAAGCATTCATTATTTTAAGTGAGCAAGTAAGAAAAGAGACTATTTCTATAGAGCCGATGACACGAGCCGAAGTATCATATAGTAGTATTGCACCAAAGGTGTTAGATGTACGAGAGTCGTAGTGGAAGTGTTCTCGGCCGGCCGCTGGCTGCCGGCCCCGGGAGTGAAACCGTCTTGAAAATATGTTTTTGTTTTATTTTTCCTTGCATGTGAATCATTCAAAAGTAATTGCCATTACAAATTTATTTCGAATAAATTATTTTAGAGCCGAGAAACGACTTCATCCCATTCCAATTTCACATGAAATGAAAATCAAAAACATATTCTAGAAAATATTCCAAATAAATGTTGAGCCCGCCCGGCAGCGACCGCTCCCTGCCCGCGGTGCATCATCCTCCAAATTTTCGGAAACATTGTAGTATCCGTCAGTACACAAACTTTCTTTGGTTAGTTAGTTTGTTAAATTTGTTAAACCGGAACACTCGAACGATGCCGAGGTCGTTCGGAGGCAGCATACGTACGTGAGCAGCGCGCGCAGCAGGGCCGTGACGGTGTCGGCGGAGAGACGCACGCGCGGCACGTCGGGCGCCGCCAGCGCGCCCAGCGCCGCCGGGCCCGAGCCGTTCAGCGTCAGCCACAACGACACCACGTTCTCCATGAACGAACAGTCCATCTGGTGAATGTGATGGCGCCGTGATGAGATCGTGGGCCGGTTACGATCGACACAATGACTGAGACACTCGTACCTGCTGATCAAACTCCAGTGCGAGATGTCTGAATACGTCGTACAGCGTAAGCGCCAGCGGCGGGTGCCTGGCGTCGTCGGCGGGCTGTACGGGCTGTGCGGGCGGGCCGGCGGCGGGCGGGGAGGGCGGGGAGGGCGGCTCGTCGGGCGAGGCGGGCGGCTCGGGCGGCGGGCGGGCGGAGGGCGCGCGCAGGGCCAGCGGCAGGGCGGCGGCCGTGGCGGCCAGCACGCGGCGCGCGAAGGCCTCCCCGCCGGCCGCCGCGCCGGACTCCAGCCGCGCGTCCACGCACGTGGACAGGCTGCGCGGGCGGACACGCTCGTCAGTCTACTCACTCTCGACGACGGTTAATAGCTCCTACATTAATGATCGCGATTGGCTCACCAGTTGCTGCCGTCCGTCACGGGCTTCGTTCTCGATTCCTTTTTGACGGCCTCAAAGAAATACTGTTCCAGTTTTTCTTCAGACTCTGAATCGTCCGATTCTGAGTTTTGAGACGATATTTGTACCAGTTGACAATCCATGAAGTCTAGTAAACCTGAGGACGCACCTACTTTAATTAAATAACAAATATAATACATTTTAATCAAATATATTTTTGAACGGATCAATCCGAACGAGTGACGTCAGTTGTCCCGGTACCTGCTATGTTGGGTCGTTTGGGAGGCACCTTACAAGATGAACCCAAGGTCTGGTTGACTCGAATAAAGTGCAGTTTGCCCGAGCCTCCCCACTCGTCGCCGGGTGTAGCGGGCAACTCTCCACATTCGTGTTCGACGAGATCCTGTTACAATAGTGATAATAAATACAATTAAACTGAGTGTGGGTGTTCTCGTGTGTCTGTGTGTATACGAACCTGCAATAGGGTGGTGACGGCGTGCCGTGGCCACGGCGGCAGAGCCACCGCGAGGCGCGCCAGTCCCAGCACGCTGGCGGGCTCCAGCAAAGCCGCCCCTCCGCACAGCGCGCACAGGCGACCCACGACCTGGTGCATCATCATCATGTATTCGGATTTAAGCATCAATTATAGAAATATGAATCTCTAAACTATTAAATGACTGGATCATGCAGTCTCGTGACTGACCTTAGCACACAGCAACAGATGGTCAGCCAGTAGGGTAGAATCCATAGCCAGCATGTGTGTGACGAGCGCGTGTGCCAGCGAGGCTCCCAAGACGGGGGACACTAAGCGGGCCCCTTCTACCGAAGGCCCCGTGCTAGGTCCCGCGGCATTACTAGAGCCGGTCAGCTTGCACATCATCGCCATGCGCGCCTTGAGACTCAATCGAGCACGCTGCGTGGATTGAATATTCGAGTTTCAAATGTAATAAGTAGAAATAGAGGACAATCAGACATCATTCAAAGTTACCTGTTGCTCCTCTAGCGCGACCTGTATCCCTTGTCTTGCAGCATACAGCTCCTGCATCTGGTGCACGAGCTTCTTATGAAGTTTGCGACGGTGAAGCTTATCGGGTGCACGTGGGGCGGGAGTCCCGCCCTCGGGCACCCGCGCCGCCCTGCCACCCGTGACCCAGTCCCAGCGGTGCTGGTGGGCGGAGGGCACCGGAGCGGCGGCGGTAAGAGCGGCGTCCAGCACGGCCGCCAGCGCAGTCAGCAGTGCCGCTAGCAGCGCGGGCTGTGGCCGTCCCTGCAGCAGCTCCAACGTACGCGCACACAGCGCTTGCGTGACGCCTCCCGAACACGAGCCATGTGCGTACATGCTCTTACGGGCCATGTATATCACTGCCACTAGACACCTGGCCGATAATTCAATTATTATTTGTTAAATCTAAAGAAAATGAATAATACAAAAGCTTGCTCCATACTGAAACCTATTTTATAGTGTATATTTATCAATACCTGTCGAGCGGGTGCGGCGGCGCATCCCGCAGCGCGAAGGCGTGCGCGAGGGCATCGGGCAGGGCCGCGCCCCACCAGTGCGCCGCGCCGCACGCGCGCGCCAGCAGCGCCCCCGCGCCCGCGCCCGCGCGCCCGCCCCACTCCCACGTCAGCGGCAGCACGCTGCGGCACCACTCCGCACTCACGCACCCGTATTGCTAAACATATTCAATGTCATACTATTAGGAACCTATATGTACTACATACTTTTTTTACCTCATATCTTAAAAAACGATAAATTCTAATCATTTGTCAGAATCATAACATAAAAAATAACATTACATGGTTACATTACACAGCCACGTCATTCGGGTATACAATTTATTAAAACTCAACTATACTTGATTTGATAATCTGTTAAACTACATTTTCGACTACCACAGGAATGGGGTAAATTAATAAATGTAATATTCTATAGTATATTCATATTTGATGATCGTTCAACATCCTAGACATGGCTTATCATGAAGAAGTAATGTTATCCTATCATATGAATATTAAATAAAGGATGTTCGATACGTGGCCGCAGCCGCGAGCGCACACTCACCACGTCGCCCTTCTGGAAGTAGAAGTACAGGAGCAGGTCGATGATGTTCTCGGTGATGACGCGCAGCTTGTCCGTGGAGGCTCTCTCCAACAGTGCCTCCGAGGTGACCAGACCCTTGTCTATCGCTTCCAGAATCTTTTCATTGCAGTTGGGTATATTTTGAAGTCTTTTCAATAAATTTGTACAATTGTGCAGTTGCTGCTGGAGTTCTATGCACTCCTGGTACGCGACCATTACTTTTGGGTCGGGATCGTTGGATTGGTTCAGATACGCCATCATGTGGGCGGCGTTCCCGTTGTACATGTCCAAGTAGGGATTCAGCAAGTCGATTAACTTCCCGGACGCCAGTCTGCAAGGGCGTTCATTCAATACTCACTTACTGTTAACTGGCACTCGCTGCTACTACTAACTATTTACTGTAACAACTCACTTGTCTTTAAAGAAAAGATATACTGCGTAAAAATAACTTCAACAATCAAAATAGGAATGTAAACAATTTCTATAATAATCTAATAATGTAATACTTTAAAAACTATTAAATACAAAAAAAAACAGATACATCTAGTACTAGCTTATGCGATATCGACACTACATTTGTAAATAATACAAATGGGTCTAAAGACAGACAGCCGGATGGAACAGCGTACCGGAACCGGCAGGACAGGTCTTCGTAGAGCGCCCTGAGCGCGGCGACGGAGGCCTGCACGTCGGCGATGTCGGCCACCTCGCCGTAGAACCAGCCCAGGGGAATCTTGCACTTCATGGCGGACATACCGTAGCGCCCTATCGTCGTTATCTACATACGATCATAATATACGACACAAATATTAATTTGTATATATTTTTTTAATAGAAGCATTAGATTTATAAATATGAATTGTTTTTTTTTATTTATTTATTTATTAATATCTTTATGCATCCATTTTTTTTACAAGTGTGCTTCAGGTCTTACAAACAAAATGGCCAGTAGAAGATAAGTATAATACAAAAAATATGTGGTAACGGAGTTTTGAATTAAAAAAGATAAAATCTCAAAAAGTTATGTTGAACAGAGTCTTAATATTATCAGCTGTGAAAGGAGACCAAATAACCGACGCGTATTCCAAGGACGCTGGCGCTGGACTGACGAGCGAGGTCTTGATGGTATCCGGCGAACGGCACTCCCGTTCGGGAAGTTCCAGAGCTCAATGACTAAATAAAGTTTGCAGTGGAATTGCTCGCCCACAGCGGGTTTTTTGTTTTTTTTAAATGTTCAATCATAATGTTAAAAGAAAATCGGGAATTCTCTGGAATGGTTTAGCACTAAATTTATTAATGCAAATGTTCATCAACATCCTACAGCCAGCTCAATGCACATACCTTCATATATCTGCAGAGCGGCGGCGGCTGAATGTCTGTAAGGACGAGGTGCTTCGTGGCGATGTCTGAAGCAAAAGCTAATTTGACACAGTCGGCCTCCTCTCCCGTAGTCCAGATGTCGATACACAGCGTCACGAGGTCCGAGCACGATGGGATTATCTGTGTGTGATAGAACTGTGATAGACCTGTGATATACCTGTTATAAACCTGTGGGGGTATTTTATATTTCACCCACTCCCTCCCACTGTCTTATTTTTAAGACACTATATTCCATATTTTTTTTTAATGTTAAATCTTTTATTTGTTTCTGTTTCTGATGAAAATTCGAATTTTAACACTATTTTTCTAATAAAATTCATATTTTTTCGCTGTATAAAATGCTTACGTAATTTTAATGTAATTTGTAAAATCGATTAATTTTGTTACCCCAAGAAGAGCATTATGTTTCCAATCTATATAGATCTAATATATATAGATCCATAAAAGGAAAAGTTATCATAGTACATAAAAAAGATTGTTAGACCTCCACCATATAATAATAATAAAACATAATTTGAATACGTGACAGCGTGTGCGCTCGTGTTCCGCTACGTGCGAGTTCAAACGAGCCCGTTGTTTCTTTCCTACGGGTTGCGGGTGTTTGAGTTTAGTACATCAGCCCACGTATTACATCTTATAATACGATTGTCATTTAATTATTCTATAGAATTAAAAGTTAAATATTCATTATTCGTAGTGTGAGTAAAAATATTTTGATTTTCTTCTTTATCTTTTTTTATATTTAAACTTTCGTGAATCATGACTATTATATTTATATTTACCCGGCTGTATTCACGCAGAAAGTAAATCGGAATCTGAGCGTGGCGGACTCCGGCCGGGTAAATATAAATATAATTCTTCTTTATCAAATAATAAACAATATAGGCAAGTATTTGTTGTTTGATTAACGTGTGCTGTAACTATCTATATATCTTTGTATTAGTATTTCTATTTGACAACGAAATGGGAGTTCTGCCAGTGTCAGATGTAGCTGGTCAAAAGCAATTTTCATATACAATCGAGAACGTTGAGAAAGATCATCCAACTCCAACAACATCTCGGACAAGCAAGGCAGTCACTTAGCGTAAGTGTAATCCAGTATATTCTAAAATACAGCCGGAATCGAACACTGCTAAACAATGTTTGGGAACTATGCTTACGGAATTACACGCAAAATCAGCAGCAGAAATATTCGAAAGCTTGTTATTTCACGAGATTGTAGAGTACATCGTGCACGAGACAGTAAAGTGCACCAAATATTTCAAAAATTATTTGAACTTCAATCTGACAGTGAGTTAAGTGTTTTTAGGAATTTTGTTTTTTTCGTATCACCACTTGCCTCAAGTGAACTTTATTGGAGTAGGGACGATGATGTACTCATTCCTTTTGTTGAACGAGCAACGTCTCGTAAACGTTTTGATGAAATTAAATCTTATTTACATTTCAATGACAACTCAAGAATTCATAATACTGTAATAAGCTTACAAAATTGCCCATTTATCGATAAAGCTAATGAATCGTTCCGAAAGTTTGTAATATTTGAATATAATTTAGCTATTTATGAAATAATCGTTAAATACTTTAGTCACTATGGGATCAAACAATTGATAAAAGGTAAACCAGTGAGGTTTGGATACAAGCTTTGGGCACTGTGTGAAGTCAGCGGATACTGTTATAACTTTTCGCTTTATACAGGCAAAGATGCTGAAATCTCTAGTCGATGGCTTAGGTGGTTCAAGAGTGGTAAAAAAGTTGCTTGCAGTATGTACAGATCCCAGCGCTCCTGAGGACTACTTTGATAACTTCTTCAGCATTATGCTATTCTTGATTCATTTAAAATTACAAGGCTTTAGAGCCCCAGGGACAGTCGGAGAAAATAGGAGTAAGAGATGAAGAAGAAAGACCGAGGTTATTCCGATCATCGTTTTAAAAAAAACAATAACTTATTGTGCGTGAAGTGGCACGACAACAATATGGTGTGTCGTATGACTAATTTTGATACTGAGCCTTTTGTAAAAACTAAAAGGTACTCGAAGAAAAGGCTCCAACAACCGTCAACCAGCCGAGGCGTCTTCATAATTATAATAAAAACATGGGCCATCCGTGTTTTAGACATATCCCTAGTGAATGCATGGATTATTTATAACCAAGTAAATAAAAATGAAACTATCCCTCTGCTAGTTTCTAGAGGAATAGTTTTCGGAAAATAGGGCAAGTAACCCTACGGCTGGCACTTGAGAAGGTCTTTTACAACCTGTCAGATTTGACAACTTTGGTCACTACATGACGAGAAGGCACAAACACAGGCATTGCCAGAATAAATTGGTAAAAAGAAACCTCTAATCATTTGTGTTAAATGTGAAAAAACACTTTGCAGTGATTGTTTTATTTCTTATCATACAAAATAATTTCAAAATATTATTTTTAAAACTGTTTGTTGTCATAGTTTTCCAATAAAGCCAATTTTTTTATAATTGGTAACTTTCATAATTTCCGATGCCATGTCCGCCTCGTACTCACGGGACGGGCTGAATGCATGTTTTTGTTCTGAATGCTATTTGTTCGAGTTGGCCGGTAGGGAGTGCTCTGTCGCACTTAGTATGCAGATTGAACTATTATTTCTTAAACAAAAAAATATTACAAATACTTATTTTTACTATTTGTATGTTCTTAAAATATGTTCATTACTATATTGAAGTCTCAAGTAACATTATAAATAGTAATATTAGTTTTGATAAACTACTTTATCAACATTCAAATATAAATAAAATCAAAACTTTTCATTTTTTTATTAAAAGTATGTCCAAAAGCGTTTTGGACATCCAAATAGTACGGTGGGAAGCGTCTTGTCAAAAATGTCGGGACAGAGAGGGAACGAATCTTACCGAATAATGTTAAAACGGTAACTGATCATCGATCGCATAGAAAGCTGTGGAAGGTCAACGCACCACGTCGGTGAGGCGCACGAGGTGGCCGAAGTCCAGCACGATGTAGCGGCGCGCGCCCGAGTGCATGCGCTCCACCACCAGCGTGTGCTGCGGCGGCCGCGCCACCAGCGCCGCCCACGCCACGCCGCACGACGGCCACGGCTCCTCCTCCTGGGGACGTTACACATGGATCGTGTCGTTCTTAAACAAAAAAATCTATAATACCAAAATAATATTGTTCTTTTAATAACCCTTGTCATTATATATTTACTTAAAGGTTCGAGCTGCAGTAAATAATAAGTGACCACTATATGGTCACGAGGACGGAAAACAATATAATAATTAACCAGATAGGCGTTATATTTATTATTTTAAAGACTTACTAAATTTATATAGTAACGCGAAAATAAAGTACCTTCCACTATTTAATATTTATCTATATAAGTTTCAGTTACGAATGACATCGGTGACATTGATCTGGACTACAAATAAAACTAAAATACACTTTGTAAATGTTATTATGATGATTTTAAAAGCTACCATATTAAGTAACCTATCATATTAAAACTTTATACAAAATAACAAACAGATTATTATCTAATATTTACTTAATAAAGAACTTAACATTTAAATAAATACCTTAAAGAATTTGTCATCTGAATATTCTGGTTTGTCTTGTAAGTCACATTCCATCAGGGAGCTGTCGACGTCCTCCAAGGAGTCGGGATCCTGGGACGGTTGCTTTATGTGACCTTCTTTAACCATTGTCCATAGCTGTTACAATTATCATTTTATATAACAAGAATACTAATAAATTAAAATTAATACGCAACACGATTGTCTATTTTATAGATGGATTTCCTTCATAAATCCTTTACAATCCAGACCTTACTGCTATGGAACCAAACCCCTGAGAGGATAAAACAGACACCCTTCGAGATCACCTTCAAAGAGCTTGCTACAGAACACTTTTTAAAGTCATCATGATTAAAATATATATTTGTTATTTTTTTTGTGTTCATTGGTCTACAAAACAAAATGACAATCATAAACAATACTCACAGGAACAAAACATTGAGAGCATTTGAACGATGACTGCATTTTTCTTGATATAAACGCAACATGCGTATAGAAAATATTTAAAAACTACAATATACTACGGTACAACAATTAGTAAAAAAAATAAACAATAAAAATAAAATGTATACAAATATTAAAATAATTTATTCAAAATTTTACATAAAGAGGCATAAGAACTTATGGTTAAAATATCTGTAGTTTTGTAACCGACTGCTAATACGTGGAATTGAAAAATATAAGCGTTGTAATAGATCAGGGGAATCAATACGGTCATGAAATAATTTGTGCAAAAATATTAAATCCTGTATATTTCTCCGTTTATGAAAAGATAATGTTTTATAAAAATAAAGTCGCTGCTCGAAAGAATTTAGATAGTGACATATTTTATCTTCATAGGCGAGATGATAAAAAAATCCTTTCTGAACACAATCAACTCTATTTACGTATACCTGATAACCAGGGCTCCAGACCACACTACAATACTCGAGGATGCTTCTAACGAAAGTGTTATATAAAAGAATAGAAACATTAGGCTGCTTAAACATTCTTAACTGTATGTTAATAAATCCGGCTAGTTTTGATGACTTTTTTATGATATGATCATAATGTGGTTTGAAGTTCAAAGAAGGTTACGGATGCTTTGGACTTCTTGTATAGGTAAATTGTCAATGTAGTATGTAATTGATTGGTATATTGTTTTGCGAGAAAATTTTATGAAAAAACATTTAGAGTTAACAATGTAGTTAACATCTGCTTGTAAAGTTGTAAGCGATTGTTGAAGAGATTGTTGTAAGAGATTGTTTACAAATATTGGGAAGAGCAAAGGGCCTAAATGGGAACCCTGAGGAACTCCTGAGTTTACTGTTAATTGTGGTGATTTGTAGCCGCGAATGTTAATTGGTTGTATAAGATTCAGTAAATATGATTCAACCCATCTAAGTAAAGGACCATGTATTCCCAAGTACTCCAACTTTGTTAATAGCAAGTCGTGTTCAAACTACATCAAAGGCCTTCCTGAAGTCTGTGTAAGTAGTATGAACCTCTTTTTTATCGCCTATGGCTTGTGCAATATCGGATACATAAGATACAAGATTAGAGGCAGTCGATCTACGGAATAAAAAGCCATGTTGGTCCTGATTTATATATTTGTGAACGTGGGGTAATACATGTTTATGTATGTATAGCTAAGTAATTTAGCAGAGTTGGATAATAAAGAAATAGGTCGGTAAGTTGACACGTAATTTATATCCCCACTCTTGTAAACAGGTGTCAAATGAGCTTCCTTCCATTTGGATGGAAATATCCCAGACTCAATCAACTTTTTATAAATTTGAGCTAATCGCTTGTACAGAAATTTGGGGCATTTTTTAAGACTAACGGAGGCAAGTCATCGAGGCCACAAGATTTATTTGTATTTAAAGAACGTAAATTTTTTAAGACATCTTCATTATCAACGCGTAGTTGTCGGAGTAATAAATTATTATTTCATTGATACTACCAGGTCGATTTGGAATTAAAGAGTTCCCCTGGCTTAAACTAAAAATGCATTGATAATATTTAGAAAACAGATTGAATATTTCTAGACCTCCAACCGCTCTTTCACTTTCGAGTGACATTTCATTAGGAATTGAATTTTTATCATTACTCTTTTTGAACTTGAAACACTTAAAAAAAAGTACCTCGGGTTACGTCTTATGTGGTGCTTCCGTTTTGAAATTATTGTAACATTACCTAAATAGTGGTTCACATCTTTCTCTCAAAATTGTATAAGTGTATTTATCCAATCCAAATGATTATATGTTTAGGACATGGAAATCCATATCTTTTGTGGCGTTTATGGTACTTGGATTTTTCTTTGAGAGCTTTAGAGATAAATTATACCATGAAGTAAATTTATGTATTAACGGCATCATTTTAGAGTAAAAGGCTTCAATTAATTCATCAATGTGTACACATTCCTCAAATACAACGGACCATTCAATACTTTTTAATGAAGAATTCAAAGCTTCGTAATCACATTTAGCATAATTGTTATGATAAGTTCTTTTTAAATTTAACAGTGCTTTGCGAGGACGATTTAATATTTATACCTAGAGGAGGATGGTGTACATCTATAGGTCCAAAAGGTGCTAATGCGCGAGCCACTGACATGGATGACGGGTCAGTGGTTAAAAGTAAGTCCAATATCCTCCTATTTTCGTTAAGAATAGAATTACATTGATGTAGACTGTGATATGTAATATTATATTATATAGCAATATAAATATTATATTAATGTTTATATTGCTCGGACCCAATTTTAAGGTAACCCAGAGATCTTCAAGAAGAATCACATTTATATTTTCTACTAACCTCAAACTTCCTCAAGACACCCCACTTGTATACCACCCCCTTCTTTTTTGTTAGATGAATTTGCGGATGAAGATCGGTCTCTTCTATATATATTATAAAGCTGATCAAGAATCTCAAAATCAAATACGGTATCATTAAGCCACGGTTCGGTCAAGACCATTCAATCAAAATCATTAGAAAGCACGAATAGTTTAAAGTCTTCTACCTTAGTTTTCAAGCCTCTCACATTTTGATAATAAATTGTTAACTTGAACTTTAAACAAATATTAAACTAATATGTACATGCTTAAATACTAAAAATATTTTTTAATTATAAAAATTTTAACCAATTATCAACAAACTTATGTATAAATGTGTAAATATAAAATATGTGTATATTGTGTATTGGACTCTGTGTTTAATTTTGGCCATATACAGCGCTGGTAAGTGTTGGTGTGTCTGTGGAGTGAGTCGCTGTACCTGGTGCGGGTCGGCGGAGTGCGCGCTCACGACGGCGGGAGGGTGTCGAGCGGCGGCCGTCTCCAGCTTGCTCCCGTCGGAGGCCAGGTGGCACGTCACGTGCAGGGGACACGCCTCGCCCAGCCCCGCGCCCACCGCCTCCACGCCGCCCGTACCCCACCACGCCGTGCTGGAGCTCGTCTTGCCGTCTGTTTACAAACATTTTGACATAAAGAACGACAAAGAGGTATCTCAAATCATTTTTTTTAACGTATATGGTATGAAAGAAACCAAAAAATAAATTAAGATGAGGTTCTCACCGGCATCGAGCGGTAGATTGAGTAGGTCCTTGAGCTGACAATGCTGCGGAGGCGTGGGCGCGGCCGGAGCGTCCCCCGCCAGAACGCTTGCGTACGTAGCGACTGACGCGCTGCCGCGGCACAGCTCCGGCACCTCCGCGCCGAAGCGAGTTCGCTCCAGCGGGAGACCGTAGAGGCCAAATCTGAGAAAAATCAGTCCTAATTCAAAATTCATAATTTAATTAAGTTTTACAAATTACGTCGTTATGATCAAGACCGAAAGGCACTCGAGTGCTTCGCAAGGTCCCACCTAGCCCTCAGCAGCTGCTGGTACAGGTCCGCACGTTCTCTAAGGCAGGCGGCGGCTCGCTCCAGGAGCGCCAGGCCCCGCGCCACCAGCGCCGGTGCCGCGGACCTCTTGCTGCAGTGCTGCGCTAAAGCCGTGAGCCACTTCAGCGCACCTGCACTCTCACACGCGCCCACCAGCGGAATGCACGCGATCACGCTGCTCGTCAGCGTCTGTTCGAACGACGACTTGAAGGGTTTCGGCAGTTCCATCACTCCCCTGCGGCACGGAGATCATACGTTATAGGCATTCATTCATGAAAACTATTTATTGTATACGAAGAGATGTATAAATGGAACAAAACTATTGACATAAAACCATACCTATGGCATGTATAATAAATAAAAGACAACCAACTCACTCTCTCGTGATCAGCATGATCTTGACACACTTCTTTGCGACGCTCCTGTTTGCGCAGAGTATGCAAGTCTTAATCAATGCGTCGGTATGTTTTTCGATAACGGAAATGCATTCGAGCTGTTGAGTCTCGACAGGGTTCTGGGATTCTTTTTCTTTGCCTTTATCTGATTTGGCTAATCGCATCCGTTGCAATCGTATCGATACCACCCAGTTTAATAAATCTAAAGCGAGTTTTCTTTTTTCCATATCACCTTTACTCACAGCCATTTCGCAGAGCGAATTCAAAAAGTTGTTTGATTCTAGCATAGCGATACGCTGTTGTCTTTCCAGGGGCACTTCCGTGTGGGGACACGAGCGAACTGTTATCGATATTTGATGTAACCAGTCGCAGCCGATGAAACTGGACTTCTTTGAAGAACTTTCACTTTTAATAGATCCTTTTGACATATCTTTAGCGGGGTCAAACAATGTTTTTATGTGAATAAGAAAAGTCCTTCCCCTCGCTCGATAGAGTCGAGGACTAGTGAGTATCAGAGCCCCGGATTGTTGAGTAGAGTCTAATCCGGATGACAAAAATAGAGGCCCTGCTAAAATCTCCGCGTTATGTGCCTGTAAATACTCTTCACTGTGAACTGGATTTACGAAACTCGATGTTTCCGACTCCGCTGCTGTAAACCGAACCGGCGATTCTGCCCGGTGGCCAAACGACGCGTCTTTTTTATACCCAATACCATGCAAGTTCTGTTTCAAAAGAGTGACTTGTATTATGGGCAACTTTCCCACTGAGCTTGCTGTGTGTAGCGTAAAGCCGAATTCAATGTGCGCTAAAGACACACTATAGGGCAGAGTGAGCTCCAGTACATGTTCGTCCCATGTCGAGGACGTGTTCTGTAAACGCCAAGATCTATTGTTTTGGTGGTCAGACCTTGATCTCTGTGCCGGCAATAGTTCGCACCAGAACCCTGGGACTACCGCACTGTATGGTACTGTGGTATTCATACCATAGAAGCCCGTGAGGGACATTAAAGTTTCCAGGTCGTTAAGATCTAATTCGGGCTTGTTGGCCAATATAACAGGTGGTGGGGTTGGACCGCAGACCTCATCTCGGGGGGCTTTTTGCAACATGTCAAAATCTAAGTTAGCAAATTCATCTTCATTGCCATCGCTGCCCGAATCTTTCTCTCCATTATTGAGAGCATAAAAGTAGATCATGCCGTGTTTGGTCGAGACGCTGAGTCGCTCAACGGATGCGCAGTATACCACTGACGTGAACTGTCCCTTAGGCACTCGTTTTTCCGAGAGCATTTTAAAATCTGGTAAGCCATAAAGCCGCATATTGCCGTCTACACCCACAACGGCCATGGAATACTGGTCGTGTTTGTCAGCGGGAAGGAGACATAAATCAACTGGACTTTCGTTATATGGCAGTTCTTTAACTGAAATTGGATTATCGTCTAATGTGAATATAGAAGTTTTACTGTTTATTTTATAAAGTAAAAAATAAGCTTTTAAGTCTGATTTATCAGTCTTATCTTGTTGGTCCGGATTATGATCGACATCCATCTTCAAATCGCAGTCAGCATCGATTTCCTCCTCCTCCTTTTTAACGTTGTCCGGGTCTATACCGGATATCACTACTAACAAATGTTCTTTGTCCTCTGTCGGCAGTAAGTGCGTCACCACGGAGTCTTCTCTTTGATTTAATTTGGATGGAAGACTTAAGCATTGAACAGCTATACCTTGTGACACCGCCTCGTCTTGGGGCGGGTCGCTGTCAAAACCGTCAATATTGCTGTTGCTGACTGCCGTCTGAGTGCCACCTTTGCTACCTCCAAATGTCACTTTAATTTTGTCTGTGCTATCGCCACCTTCATACCATTTTAAATCTGTAATCTCTAATGGTCCATTGCCAGTCATGTTCAGATATTGCGTGATAGGATCGCCATGGACTGCATCCGTTTGATCCACAAGCTTTGTACCTACGGAATCTAGATTTCCAATTTTCCATCCTTTGAGCTGTGCCATTTTACCCACGAAATCCAACATACTGCCTGGTCCGGACTGAGACACTTCGGGCAGCAAGGCCGCCGGCGGCGGCGGGGGCTTCGTGAATATAATTTTCTTAGGCTCCCAAATTTTGCATTCCTCTTTACTGGATGATGCGTTCAAATTAATTACATTGCTAATATGTTCGTCTAATAAACTGTTTGTGCACTGAGGAAGTTCCGTGTCTTCGTCTGAATATTGTAGATACATATTATCATATATATTGCCGTCGTCCGTTCTTTGAACTGCACACGCCTTCTTACTTCCGCCCGGTTTAGAGTTCCCAGTGCTGTTTGAGGTGTGAACAGCCGTGGTGATCGAACCAGTCGACGAGCTGTGAATGTCGTAGGTTAGAAGGAATAACATTTTGTTTTTGGGTGACAAATTACTTTTGGCTTCATTTTGGTCATTCATAGCTTGTATGCTTTCTTTAGCTCGGTCTGGTGCTCCGGAATCAAAGAGAGCCTTGCTAGAATCTTCTGTGATAGGTTGGTTAGTTGGAGTCGTGGTTGTTCGTGTCACTATAACAGCACAGATTAAAGAAGGTTTAGCTTTGTTAGTAATTGTTTCTTTTTCTATGTTTTCTGAACTTTGTGCATGTGGATAAGGAGTCTCTTGTTGAGATGTCATCCCGACGAAAGCCATCGCAGACAACTCAATACCATAGGTAGCTGAAATATACAAATGAATTATTAGAAACATATATATGTAAAATTTGATTTTATTATTCTCGTATATTTAATAATACTTACAGGTATCCTTTTCTAAACTGGCTGACCAGACCTTATTGCAGTCTGTTGTCAAGATTCCACTAAAAATTGAATCATATGGCGAGAGGTGAATGAACTTTACAAGTTTAAGGCCACAGTCAAATTTCCATATATTAACTTTGCCTTCAATGGTACCAGAAGCTATCAAATCACCAGTGTTGCCTTTTGAAACTATCCGCACACTTGGAGACGGCACGGCGCATGCTGTAGCATTGGTTACCTAGATAAACACAAGACATCAAAATATATTTATTTAACCTTCTGTCATCTACAGTATATATAAATATCTAATTAACTTTTACATTTAGTAATAGGTATATAAAATTTAGTTATTATAAAAATGTATTGTTGTCAACTACTAACCGATATAGGCACATTATGAGTGTACTCTCCCCTCACGAAGGGGCAATTGGGCGAGTGGCGCTCGTGCTCCACCCAGGGCTCGTCGGACTTCTCCCAGCACACCAGACACACCATGCACGTAAAGCACATGGCGCGGTCATCGCCGCTGGGGGACGGCTGGTGGTAAAAGCCAGCCTGAGCCATGCGCGCGGGGAGCGCCCATCTGTGGGAGAGACATGGAACAATGTTAGACAGCGGTCCACATATGGCAGAGTAGTACTACAATAATACAATTGTGACACAATAAGTAGTTGGAGCAGTAGCAGTAGTGATGACTAATAGGGATAAATTCATTGTAGCATATGTGATTAAATTTGTGTTTTAAGTAGTTTTTGAATTATTAAATTTGTGCCAATAAAATCATCAACAATCTAACACTTACTTATAATCCATATGTGGCCACCGCTTGAAAGTTTCTTTACGTTCAGCCTCAGAGTACATTAAGGCTCTGGACTCCTCATCCCTTGTGCATGGCATGAGTTCATTTGCACGTTGCCCCACGGCCGAGGCAATCGCCAAGGCTGGTATCCGTCTGTTCTGGCCCTTCAGCTCTTGTACTACACCGGACATCACCAGCCGCAGTGTTGATTGTTGAAGGAATATTGTAACTGTGCTCCACTGGAATGAGCCCATTTTTTTATAAAATAAATATATTTAATGATAAACAAAACATAAGCTATAACAAAAACTGCTCACTTACTTTTTGGGCTTTAACACCTTTTCTGACTGGTTCAGCATCAATGGAGTTTTTCAGTTCATTGACAAAGTCTCCTAATCCCTCTATGGAGTGGGGGTCTAAGCTTTGAACACATTGATAGAGTAGAACGGCCTACAAAAACAGTAAATGGTATTAATCAGTGGAAATGAGATAACAAAAAATAAGTAATTATGATAATCAAGTTGTTATTTTCTTCAATAGTTTTACTACTCCAATAACATCTTTTATGACAGATTTGAGGCAATATATGATTAACAAAAGTATATGTACCACATTTGTACCATTGCCATAATAAAGAGTCAATACTTTATGTTTTTTTGTTTATTAGTTCTTTAGTTTATTAGTTCTATTATTAGTTCTATTTATCTTAATAATTATAAGATATTAGTTTATGAAAAGCCCAATACTTAATCTTATCTCAAACTTTATTCCCCTTTTAGAATTCTTCATTCATCATTTAAAATAGCTACTCTATATACCAACTACTTCAGAATAATTCATAGTCAATTGATAACATAACATTACAATAGGATTTAAAATATTTTATTCACCCATTTTTATTAATATGTGACAAAGCTGCACAAATATTAATTTATTTCTACAAAAATATGACTTAATATTAAATAGGGATATATGTTTAGTTTTTGAAACACATATGTCATAATTTAACAAATTATCTTAATAAGCTTATATATAAATATTTCATTCATATATATTTTAAGCCAAATATAAAAATACAAAACTAACTCATGAGTTACTTTTGTATACTTTAACAATTATATTATTAAATATCAGAATTTTGAAACCTAACAAATCAAATTTCCAACATTTTATTCTTATAGGAAAAATGGTAAGTAGAATATGACTAATTAATACAATTATCTTGTTTTTATCAAACGTGGTCTTATTATAAGCCTCATAACAATAAAATTACCAAAGAAAGCCTTTTAAATGATTACTTTTTTTATATGGAGACAACAAATTACCTCCGACAAGACCAATTCGAGCCTAACATTACTATCAGGCTGTGAATAAAACAAGGGTCGTTGTAGGGCTGTGTGGAGGAGTAAGACCCCGTTATAGTCTGTTCGAGCGCCTACTCCACTACTGTCCCATAGGAACACACGATCAGCACCTGAAGCATATTCAACGCCCAAAGTACCCCCTTCATCTAAAAATAAAACAAAATAAAATCAGATACCGTCTACCGGTACAATTCGATAGGAAACAATTCAGTTCAATCGAAATTGTTTACTAGGAGCTGTCAAACTGAACAATGTAGGACAAGATCAATTGAAATGTATCATAGGTACTATTTGTTTAAACCATTTAAACGCTTCTTTATAGCATATAAATAACATCATAATTAGAGCAACAATGAGTTCCGAGTTAAACTTACCCGATGATAGGCAAGAGGATTGAAGAATCACACCAGAATTAACATCCAAAACGTGCACACTACCTACATCAGTCTTCACTAATATTATGTTTAAATTACTGTGATACGATAGTGAAGTAACAGGAAAGTTCATACGTATATAACCATCTTCTCGTAATATCAAAGAATCATCGCCCATCGTGGCCGTGAACACATCTGTCTATTCTACGTAAACGCCATTTGTATTTTTTTATGTCAAATAGTTTTACATTAAAAGTGGCCAGACCTAAAAAAAACAATTTTCATTGTGGTTTTCACAGATAATGTATCACTCCTCCCACACGTAGTTGACACGTATAATATAATATTAAATATCGCATGATTTTATCGTAATTTTTCATTTTGTTTAATTATAAAACTATAAAATATACTTTACTCAATATAAAATATAAACATTAAAATTAATATAATTAATTTTATTTTAAATATGACAGAACAGTCATTAAAAACTACATCGAATCAATTCGAACGCTTATCTAACATAATTTAAACGTTAGACTAATGAGCAAGATTGTATGCATGCTATAGAGGTCCGCTGAATACCATCAATTCTAATTTTAGGTTTAAGAAAGGTATTATTTTTTTTTATTTTTAATAAAATAATAGCAGCTTCATTAAGTTACTTTAGTTTTGACGACACTGAGATGCTTGCATTTTAAATGGTATATATTGATATTAGCTTTTTTAACCTTATTTGTACTAATAATTATTATTATTATGGTGTTTATGACATTGAGGTACAAAATATTGCATATTTTAAAACCTTACTAAATACGATGTAAATTTGCAAGGATACAAATAACTGTATAGCCGCTGTAATAAGATGTACATGGATGCTCAATGTAATTATAGGGCAAAAATACATTGAAAGTATGAAAGTTTTTAGAGACTATGGGCATCGGAAAGCAAAATAAGTTGCCCTTAACGTAGATAATGCTCTAAAAGCTAAATTCCGATTTTTCTAATATTTCTTCGAAAAGTTTTGATACATCACACACTCTATAATTTAACGCGTGACCAAATTCCCATTCCAAAATGCATGTTTGCCGCAACAGAATA
Source organism: Dircenna loreta (assembly GCA_963555665.1). NCBI lineage: Eukaryota > Metazoa > Arthropoda > Insecta > Lepidoptera > Nymphalidae > Dircenna > Dircenna loreta. The sequence goes on from OY743087.1 coordinate 172,138, forward strand.
TCTCAAATGATAGTTTACGTCAAAAACGGCAATTTCACGTCCTCAGTCAAACACCAAAATAAAATATATATATATATAATAATTCTACCTCCGCTTTTTTCCATATCCCGTAGAGAGTTGAAGAAAATTAATTCACTCACATAACGTGTCTTAATAATAATTATTTAAATATTAAAGTCGTACGGCTCATGCAATCGCCTCAATAAAAAGTTAGGTGATATAAAAGAGACAAAAATAGGTTTTTGTTTCTGTTACAATTTATTGTTATATAACAAAAAAAAAAAAAACTTCCAAAAAAATAAGTAATCATAATAAGAACTCTCAAGTAGAGTTGTACTCCTATCGATGATTATTATTTATTAAATACTTGTTTGTAACAAGTATTTTTATTTGAAAGGCTACTACTACTACACTACTGCTACTAGATATATTGTTGTATTTCAATAAATCGATACAAAAATTAATAATCGATATTAATCAAATAAATATACCATTGTATCAGTTTATATAGAAAAAAATTGTGTTTTCAAAAATTATAGTAGATAGTATGTTATAAAAACGAATAATTTAGCAATGAATGAATTATGTTAGAACGCTCATACCGATAATTTTAATATAGTACAATTTTTTAAAAGAAAATTCATAAATAAATAAGTGATAAGTTTCCAAATAAGCTAATACATATATAACTAATACATATTCGTCTTTATCGTAAATCACGATATCACGACTTTCATTCTGTCGGATGAACTTGGCCCATCGCGATATCACAACTACTCGCGAATCAAACCAACGAATCACGTACTGAAAAATTTAAGCTAATTGTTTAATACAGGCGTGACCTTCTAGCAGCCTTTGCAGAGACTAATGAGTGGCGAAGAAACATTAAAATTTATATTCTTTAGTCACACCGAAGAGAAATATTTGGGTACAAAATTTGTAAATGTTACATGTAAATTATAAACAGAACTGTTAGTAATTCATATTTAAATAGTTGATTTGTATTGCTTAAGATAAAAATAATACTAATGATTTTTACTTTATCGAAGAAATAATGTTAATTTTTTTACTAAAAAAAATAAAAAATTCTGCAACTTTTATGAAAATATAAAATTCTGAGTATTTTAGAGTATTATACCTAACAGTTAGGCTACTCTATAAAAATATTTTTTTTGGCATTTTCCAATTAAGTTACATGAAATAAACATATTTTTAATAGTAGGTACCTATTGCGGTGACGCGGACCGCCGACAAGGTGAGATATATCAAAAATATATAGTGATTTAGAATAACGTGGATAATTTATTTTGCGATCGTAGTTTTGATTATTTGGAAACTTGACAAATTCTACTTGAATAAAGATATTTTTGAATTTGAATTGCATTAAATAATCTTAATATGATGTCGTGTCACAGGTCAGAGTGTCAGAGGTCAGAGTGGCCAAACGCGACATCATATCGTTGTTTTTTTCAGTATTCATAATTATCTCTTTTTAGGTTTATGGATAGACAGTAAAACACTTTCACAATATTAATACGGTCACAGACAAGTCCTCGGCGAACGTCCGATCATCACCAAATTCATAAATTCGCTGCCGCTCCTCATTACCAACTTCAGAGATATAAAAACCCAACCGTAAGTTATGACTTATATTTCTATGAAATGAAAACTGCACTCTTGTCTTTAACTATGTAAGTATTTTTAAGGAAAATTTATTCTGAGCGATAAAGAAGTTTTCGCGTGATGCGTACACAAGAACTATAGAAAGACCTTTTTTGCTACTTTCTTTGTTTTTGCTACTTGTGTTATATTTTTATTTTTTTTATTCATCATATAACTTACTGCGTTATATTTTGAATTATAACTACTAGTGTTTGGTTTAATCTTAAGATTATCAGACTTTGAGATATTGCTGATTAAAAAGCCAATTGCTAAAAGGTCGGACAGTAACAATATTTCCTCTTTATCTTATTAACACCTATATTATATGCATCCACTTTCTTTGTTCTAATCTAAAATGACTAAGGACTTACAATAAATTTACTAACGAAATGAAACTCCGATTAAGCTTGAAATTTCTTAATAATATATATTTTTTAAATTATGTTCTATGTACACTTAGTAAATCGATTATTCTTTTATAAAATTTACCACATATATGGTGTGCAGATTAAGTGAGAATATTTTTTTTACTGTAGTACGCATAAGAAAGGTTTTACCCACAAAAGAGATAGTAAACTTTATATATATAAGAGCATCCAATGAGCTTTTTGCCGATTCTTCTAAATGTACCATAAGTACAGTGAGTTGAGTCACAGCCATAGTTGATATGTGAACAAATAGGAATTCAAATAAAGCCTTTTGTCGCTGAGGAGACTAGAATAACTCTGTGAGAGCTCACAACATCTCAAAATTTACTAACTATAAACATTCGAAGTATCAGTAGTTATACTAAAAAATTGCATTTATAGTTATATTAGACATTGGTTAGTAATGCCAGTAAAGAGGAATTGCGTTGTCCTCAATTGTTTTTTATTTAAGTGAGTCTAATCGACCGACCAGGACGCAACTATAAAAATTAATGAGACTGTCTTTATCAAAAGATTTCCTTTAAGATAACAAATAATTGAAATACTGCCTATATAATGCGTACGTAAACTTGTTATCGCATAATCAATTATAAAACATATAATTTAATAATTGTTTGGCCCAATACTATGCTATATAATGACTAATGTTTAGTTATTCTTTGTATACAACACACGGCGGCATCTACTAACAATCGATATGGTTTGGACCCACTTTATTTTCGGAATTCTCTTTCTTACGACGATCTCTTGTTTACAAGAGGTAAGTATTGCCTTTAATATACAATATTCACTATTAGTAGATACTTTATTAGGCTATCTGTTAAAGCTAGTTTATTAATAGGTATTAACCATTTTCAGATAGCGTCTGAAAGCAGTGATAGAATAAGAAGGTCCATTGCCAATGTAAGGCCTGGTCAAGTTATTGAATTGGATCCGGAAGATACAAAAGTGATTGAAATGGCGGAATACTCAGTAAAAAAATATGCGCAGAAAGTCGGTTTAAAGTACCAGTTTCACGTATCAGTCTTAGAAGCAACTGAGCAATTAACTACTGGAACGACTTATAAATTACATTTCTACGCGAAACCAATCATGTACTGTGAATCTAAGTATCCCTCAAAGTGCAATAGAATTAATTCAGTGTATATATTAAACTGCCATTCGCAAATAAATTCACGACCCTGGCAACATAAGACGGATGTCAACGTTGACTGCAACAAAGAATATCCCATAGGTGAAAACTAGTTTCATAAGATACCGTTTGGTAACAATGAGTGTAATATATCTTCTTGTGGCAAACATTTTAGTTTATTTATCTGTAACACCATACCTTATTACTTCCTTTAAGAAAATTACGAAAACTAAGCTAAACTAATTAATTATGCTATATAAAGTTATACAGTTTACTCGCACAATTAAAAATCTAAGCACAGTAATCTATTTCACTACAAATACGCAAACTCACCGTCTATCATGACCAATTATTTAAAAAGCACTTAAGATAATCTACAACTTAAAATTAAAGCGACGAGGGCTCCAAGGGTGTCTTGGTCCGAAAAGAACAAAACAACACACTCAGCTGGGTATTATTGTGATCACGGTTTTATAAACGTGAATATTCGGCAACTTTTAAATATATTCGGCAAAATCTGGTGAAGGAAGCAAATACCGGCAACATTCGGAAAAGCCATTTTTGTCCTCATTCCAAAAAAAGACAGTGTCACGAATCCGAAAGACACTAGACCGATAGGTTTAACAAACACAATTTCAAAGATCTTTTTCGATTTTTTACAAAATAAAATGACGCAAATCATGATTAAAAATAAGTATTTCAGGCCGAAAGGGTTCTTGCCCGGTATTTCTGGATGCCTGGAACACAACTCATTAATTTTGGAAAGCCTTAAAGATCCCCGAACGATCGAAAGACAGTGTGTTGGATAGGCTTGGAGAACGCCTTTGGGTCGGTACGACATGAACTGATGATGTTCGCGCTGAGATGATATAACTTTCCTACTTTAGTAGTCGACATAATTGCATCATACTATTCAAAATTATTTTTTTCAATAACTTCTAGCGGAAATCATTCCCAACCGCTAAGCTATCTAGGTATATAATATAGGTTTATTTTAAGGATGTTGCATTTCTCTAATAAGTGGGGTTATCGGTTTATATACTACACACACGGAATCCATACTAGCATTTGCAGACGATCTCGCTGTACTGACAAGTAACCCCAAACAATGTCAGGTACTTTTAAATGAAGTAGAGGATTTCCGTACGTGGACTGAAGGACTGAGGACAAAATCCAGTAAATGCCACTGTCTGTGTCTGGGTAGACAAAACACCAAATATACCTCTTATAATCCGGGTCTTTTAATAGGCAGTCAAAGTGTTGCTACAATTACTGAAGCAACCCCATTCAAATTTTTAGGCAAAAAAATAGATTACTAAGGTCGCACTCCATCTCTTGATATAATACTCGATAGCTTTTTAAATGATCTTAAGAAGGTAAACGATCAACCAAACCATCGGAGCTCTATAAATACCTAAGAGTTACAAAAAGACATATCATCGAAAAATCTCATGATTATATTGTAACATCTCTTCCAAAAGATAAAAATACATCAGAGTTCGAGTCACGACGTCAATTTCATAAATAATTCATGATAGGTGCTCAAACAAATAAAGCAGGGTTAGGATCTAGCTGGAAAGTTCGGGATATAGACTTAACAAAATCCTTTATTCGGCAAGATGACAACGATCAGTATCGTAAGTAGTAAATATATTTAAAACAGAAAACTATATTTTTGCATCGTGTTCAAAACAAAAATGTTGTCACTTATATTTAATTTGATTGCAAATACAAAATATATATATAAATTTTTTACTTAACAAAAAATATGGTGTACCTACTTGTTTTTTATGTATTTATAAATTGACAGTTTAGTGTTACATAACATATGGGTGAAACTCTGTACTCCAAGCTAGGTTATAAGCAATCTGTATTAAGGAACAGTCCTTATCCCCGGCATGGTTGCTACAATATAATATGTACAAATTTCATTACTACGTTTACAAAATAATTTAGTAAGTAATATGAAAAACTGATCTAAAATAACATATTTATACTCTACGTGGGTGTATGTTCGAGTGCATGTGTGAGTGTGTGTGTGTTTGTGTGTGAGTGTGTGTACGTGCAATATATTTTACTTATATTAAGGTTAAGTATTCTTCTTTTTCATCAACAGTCTTGTTTTGGAGAAAAGAACGAACGAAAGTTTTTTTTTTTTACACTGAAACTAAGTTGACGCTGGACTACATTCCACCTGATAGGAAATGGAAATGTAGTCGTAGGTGGTAAAGCGCATCAACTGAGTAAAAGCCTATTCACTCTTGCCTTGAAGACACCCACATTGTACTCGGACGGAAATACCGACGCAGGCAAGCTGTTCCACTCCTTCGCTGTCCGATTTAAAAAAGATGAAGCGTACCGCTTGGTTCGGACATGCGGCGCGTCTACGTCTAGTTGTAGTAAGACAAGCCATATATATTTATTATAGTGAAATGGACTTCCTTCGGCGGTGTTTCCAGATCGATACGACATGAGTACCTTCAAAAAAGGCGTTTATACCCACCTCCAAGGCCAGCAACGCTCTTGTAAGTCCTCGGACGTTGCAAGAGTTCGTGGGCGGCGGTGATCTCTTTACACCTGTGATCGGCAAGCTCGTTTGCCCTCTTATAACATAAAAAAATATATATATATTCGGAATTTTATATTAATTCTGTTGTAAACGTGGAAGACGACAAATCATATTCCTTCGTCGCTTTTTGTTACCATATGGAGTTTTATGATGCTGTAAAAAGACAGTTTGAAGGATAAAATTCTGGCGAAAGTTAAGGATGTTTAGTTCATTGGTCAAATGTAGCCACCTTTAGTACGCCTTTATGTGCTACCTCAAGTGGTTTTAAATTAGTTTTGGCAACCCCACCCCAAGATGTAATGCAATAACTAATAACAGAAAGATATAGAGCAAAATAACCTTCTCACTATAATTTGGTTGGCTACATTTCTTAAAATTTTGAATATGTACATTAATTTGCGAATTCTGCCCGTTAAAAGACTTAAGTGCGCCTTGAAGTTCAAATTTGTAAGTGTATAAGCTAAGCTGAAACTACTAAATTGCATTACTTATTTACTAGATGATTTTGACGTTCTCAATGGAGATAAATTAAAATATACAAAGACATGCTGTGGCTGTGTGTGAGCTGTGTGTGAGCTGTGTAAGAAATAAAACAAAGTGTTCTACGATTAACGATGTCTTTCTTATAAGTATAATTAGTTTAGACACCTCAAGCCTAGATCAAAAAGATATTCTATAAAATAGGGTTTAGTCTTCATAATACGATGCCATATGCTACTTACTTCTCGTAGAAGAATTTTCTTAATTAAGATGACTTAAAAAACCATATGCAAAATAACAATTTATTAGTTATTTATTATGTAAACCTATGAATTGTAATTCATGCTGAACTGCACACTCAGTCACATTTAACAGTTATGTCTCTGTTATGTAGCCAGGACTGCTCAAGGATACTTGAATGACAGCTCATTATATTATAAGGGTTGATCGCTTGACAGTTTGGCGATGGGCAAGAAGTTGGTGTCACATAAAAGTCAATTTTGGTAAGTAGACCTGCCACCACTTGTTCAGTCGCTCTGGTCACTTGTAATACCAAATAGCCTTGATTTGAATCTTTCCCGTATTTAATCATTGCTAACTTTGCCAAATTTAAATATTTCGAGTCATTTGGGTTCTTATCTACAGCTCCTCCCACATTTGCTGATCTTTGAGTTCTAATGCTTTTCTCAAGCGATATCTGAAACATATTAATAAGCACCTTATCAGCATAAGACAGTAACTCTTATATAGTATATTTTTTAATCAAGAAAACCTTGTTTGTAGCATATAGGTGTACCAGATATAGCGTCATCTTGGTGTTTGTATATGAACGCGTCACGCGAAAACTACTCTCGGGATCTTGGCAAAATTTGATATGATTATAATACAACATGTATTACTATACTTTTTACTTTATACGGAATATTTTCTTATTTTCCATTTTTGAAAAAAAATAATTGATTTGGACTGAAATACTTAGGAAATAAACAAAAATTTGATGGATACTTATAGCTTTTAAGTAATGACAGATCCTGTTATTCATTTGTGGAGCAGAGCAAATAAAGTCCGGGACACAATTATAATGAAAGCCGACGTGTGGTGTGGCTTAACTTAAAATATAGGATGTTAGATACCTACTACGTTTTATTTCAAATATAAGACAAAATCAGATTTAATTAATTTAATCTTAAAAAAACCTTACCGCTGATGAACAGGTTATCGCCTTAAAAAGGAGAAGTCCTAAAATACAGTTTATCCAAATCATATCAAACGATAGATTTAATATTGATGTACTCTAATACGCTCTAAACATAGGAAATATTAAACGATGCTCTAATATATAGTGAGGTTTAAACGTAAAGTAAATACTTGTTGTTGCGCGTCTTATTACTTGATTTGTTTTAAATGCGATAAGAAAAAATATCTTTATACAGGGCGTACTACATATAGTGTGTTTTGAATGCGTCTATTAAAGTAATTAAAATTAAAAGAAAACTGTATGAACTAGCGAGATGTTTCACCTACAACCAAATAAATCCAAATATTTTTATATTTAAACTTTCGTGAATCATGACTATTATATTTATATTTACCCGGCTGTATTCACGTAGAAATTAAATCGGAATGTGCCCGAATCGGAATGTGAGAACTCTGTTCTCGCCGCGAGTCCGCCACGCTGAGAGCTCATGATTAAGGACCCCGAACGGGTTCGAAACTAGTCGGGCACATTCCGATTTAATTTCTACGTGAATACAGCCGGGTAAATATAAATATAAATCCAAAAAAATAATAAATATATAAAAAAAATATATATGCAGTATTTTTTATGTGTTATGTTATTCCACGTGCGCTAGCGAGTTTGAGAATCGGTTAGGCTGTTGGGAACTATACTCAAGACGATACTTCTTATGTAAAGGCTGTTATGTAGAATAGCCATCTGCATATTAGACAGAATTTCCTTTATGATTCGCCGGTTTTGTTGAAAGAAAATTTCACGTGATCACTCACAGGTCTTATAGAGGAAGAAATCATTTCTACGAAAATTCAAATCCAATTTTCTATGATACGTGGTAGTTTCGGACTATTTTTAAGGGAAAAAATATACAATTAAAAGTCTCTAGAGCTTTATACATTTTTCGCTGAACTACATAATTTATAAACACCACTTAAATATATGATTATTTTAATCTTGAAATAATCAATTTAATACGATCTAGACGGTTTCGAATATGTTATCGGTAATCAAATTTATTTAATTACCTCTGTTTTTTTTTAAAGACGGGTCTATTCTCATTAACATTCCTATGTCTTTCTAATTCATTAATTACGTCAATTGATTAAAAATAAATCAAAAAATACATATTATTCGTTATAGCAAATAAAGCACATTGAGAACATTGTATTTCCTTTTATTCTAGATTAGTTGTTGCCGCAGACTTCGTCTGTTCTCTTAGACTCTAGTAATAACGCATCTATTATCTGTTAATCCTAACAATGAAGATATAAAAAAACAAATTCTCTTCAAAGAGAAATGAAACAGCTGAGTTGATACAAAGTACAAAGGATTTATATTCTTATAAACTATTTACAAAGAACGCAAAGAATCCGAAAAAGAAATGGACCTTAATCAATACATTATGTAATCATAAGTCAAGTAAGAGTGGCGCTCCTTCCAAAATAATAGTAGAATAAAAAATTATTTCTGATACGTCCGATATTTGTAACGTTTTTAACCAATATTTCGCTACGATAGGTTCCTTTTTAGCAAAAAAAGATACCAACACAATACCACAATATTGTACATTCAATTCATTCAAAGAACGAACATAGCAATCATGAATTCCTGACATTCAAACCATGTAGTTCCAGTGAGATTAAGGCACTGATAGGGAAACTAGATTCGAATGTAACTACTGATATAGACAAAATTAGCTCAAAAGCATTAAAATGTTTACGTAATTTAATTTCGAAGAGTCTAGCACAGTGTTTTAACAAGCTCATGTTTCAAGGGATATTCCCAGACTCGTTAAAAATAGCAAAAATAACACCTATACATAAATCCGGTTCTTTAACGGACCTAGAAAACTATTGACTAATATCAGTACTACTAGTTCTCTCCAAAATTTAAGAAACTTAATTTACAGCCGCTTGGCTTCATATTTGGACTCTTTTAATTACACATCAGAACATCAATACGGTTTTAGAGCTAGAAGTAACACTACTGCTGCAACTATAGATTTACTAACAAAAATAAGACAAAACTTAGATGGAATGAACATAGCTTTGGGCGTATTCATTGATCTTAAAAAGGCCTTTGATACCGTCAGCCATAAACTATTAGTATGACGGCGCGTTTGATAAAATGAGTGAACGAGTCAGTATCAATGTCAGTGTTAGCTGTCATTGAATTCAAACTGACGTTGGCGGTTCGCTCTGACACGACACTTGGCGCTAACGTACACGATGAAACATAACGGTCGTTTTTAAAGTTAGAGAACGACGATAGATTCATATGATATCATTGCGTTACGTGTTCGGTGGAGTGTCGATTAAATTAGTGACTTTAATTATAAGACAATTGATCTGTGCTTGTACTTTGTGATTTATCAAAATATATTGTAACTTCAAACCACGTGGTGTTATATTCTACTCGCCCTAATTTCCACGCCCGCTAGGGATCAACTATGGACGAGACAGAGCTTCCCTCCGCCGTCCCTTTATCAGAAGTGGGATACGGAAGGCGAACACCAGACGAAATAAGTGAAAATCCTAATCAATCAGCGCACGGCTTGCTACGCAACATGGAGGCTTTGCTATCTCGATTCCTAGAGACCTCGCAACCCTCTCAAGCTTCGAGTAATACGACGGCACAGCTAATACGCTTCGACCCCGATGAACCAGACGCCGATATAGAAGGTCTAGAATAACCGAAATCGTCGTAAATAGCAGGAAACTAGATGGCGCGGAGCTTTTACTAGCTCTCACGCACGCTTTGCGGGGCCGCGCGGCCCAGTGCTTAACTAAATTGAGCGCTTCTCAGCTAGTATGGCCGCAAATAAAGGAGTTACTCCTAGCAAAGTTTGGGAAACCGATGCTGCCTCAGGATTTTTTTGACGACATACTTAGATTTCAAGTTGGTGTTAGAGAAACAGCAAGTGAAGCCGCGATGCGTCTCTGGGGCATGGTAGAACAAATCCCACGTACTGAGATGCCAGAAGATATCATGGTTGGCTTTGTGTCTTCAGTTTTGTGCCAAAAGGATGCCATTATACGCCGTGAGCTACTATCGTGTAACGTTACCAATAAAGCCCAGTTATGCCGGATTTTGAAGGGCATCTCCTTAAAACGGAGGCTTGAAGGCCCAGACTTCAATGACGTCGAGCCAAAGAAGATTCGTCCGAACGAACCACGCTTCCAGGGAACTTGCCACCGATGTGGTCTACCGGGACACCGAGCAGTAGACTGCCGCAAGCGTCGAGAAGAAGTCGTTGCTAAGCCGACAACGACAAAGACTCCTGAACCTTCTCGGATGTCGCGAAGCACCTCGCGACCCTTCACCTGCTTCGTGTGTGGCCAACAAGGCCACGTGGCGTCGACATGTCCGGACCGCAAGGGGGTGCCGGCCGGTGAGCGGCCAGTGGTCAAAGAAGTCCATCTGTGTGAGCGGAGACCAGCGACTGGCACTTTGACTACATCTTCCGGTGAGCCCGTTTCTTTTCTTTTTGACAGTGGATCCGATTGAATCCGGATCCGCTTAGTGAATAGTAGCATAGCCAATAGACTACCGGGCACTTTACATGACGATTTCGTGTATCTTACTGGTATAGGCGAGAACAACGTGGTCAAATGTAGCTCACAAATTCTTAGTGTTATCAATCTCCAAGGTATCCCGATAGAAGTATTGTTCCATGTGGTCCCTGACACAGCTATAGGCGAGCAAGTAATCATAGGCCGGGATATTTTAGATAAAGGCGTTACCGTCGAAGTAAATCGTGATCAGATTCGGTTCGTGTCGCGTAAGGAAGTCGATGTTATAGAAAAATCGGGCCCAATAGATTTTAATAGCATTGATACTGACCTACAAGGCGAACATAGGTTGGCATTAATCGATATTTTGCTTAAGTATAGTGATTTCTTCGTAGACGGTATACCTACGCGTCGTGTCACAACCGGATATATGCGAATAGAACCTATCAATCCGACCAAAACTGTACAACGACGCCCTTATCGGTTGTCCCCCGCGGAGAAAGAGGTAGTAAGAGATAAAATTAAAGATCTCCTCGAAGCTGGCGTTATTCGTGAAAGTACGTCTGCATTTGCTAGCCCGATACTTCTCGTTAAAAAGAAGGACAACTCCGATAGGATGTGCGTCGACTATCGCGAGCTGAACGCGAATACTTGTCCTGAACATTACCCATTGCCTATAATCGACGAGCAGATCGATAAGCTTCATGGCGCGTGCTATTTTTCGTCTTTAGATATGGCATCGGGCTACCATCAAATTTTAATCGATCCAGAGGGCGACAGTGTAGCTCGCACGGCGTTTGTGACCCCTGAAGGTCAATATGAATATTTGGCGATGCCTTTTGGGCTACGTAATGCAGCTTCTGTATATCAGAGGTGCATTAACAAAGCACTAGGTCCCCTCAAAGATACTGTAGCTCTGGCTTATATGGATGACGTACTTTGTTACTCTGATGACGTCACACAAGGCTTAAAACGTTTAGATCTCACCCTGAAAGCCCTATCTGAAGCAGGTTTTTCACTAAATGCTCGGAAATGCAAATTCATGAAAAAAGAAATAGACTATCTGGGGTACGTTATAAAATCAGGCAAGGTCACCCCAAACCCTAGGAAGATCCAAGCCGTAGTAGACGCACCCACACCACAAACTGCAAGTCAGGTTCGTCAGTTTTTAGGTCTAGCATCCTACTTTCGTCGTTTCATTCCAAACTTCACATACCTTGTGGGTCCGTTGTACCCCTTGACAAAGACGAAGGGGGCGATAACGTGGACGAATGCGCATAACGAAATTCACAAAAAGATCGTACAAATATTAACTTCAGAACCGATCTTGACAATCTTTGACCCTAAATTACCAGTGGAACTACATACTGACGCAAGCTCGGAGGGGTATGGTGCCATACTAATCCAAAGACGAGATAATCTGCCCCACGTGATTTCTTACTTCAGTCGCCGAACGACCGATACGGAATCCCGCTATCACTCATACGAGTTAGAGACCTTAGCGGTCGTTCGATCGGTGGAGCACTTTAGGCATTACCTGTACGGTCAGCATTTTACTGTCTTTACGGACTGCAATTCCCTCAAAGCTTCTAAGTCCAAAATTGATCTTACTCCACGTGTCCACCGATGGTGGGCTTTCTTGCAGGCCTATGATTTCGACATAGTGCACAAACAGGGAAGTAGCATGGGCCATGCCGACTTTTTATCCAGAAACCCGCTGCCTGATATTCCGCCAGAATGTCCAGAGTCCAAATCGTTTGCAAAAATTAAACCTGTTAAGTTTGTACAACTCCACGGGGGCTGGTTGAAAGTTGAACAAAAAAGAGATAGCGAGATCCAAGACTTAATCGAAAAGCACCATAACAGTGAACTCCCCGAAACAATATCCTCCACTTATGACGTCCGCAATGGGTTGCTCTATAGGAAAATTGAACGAAACAAGAGTAGCTTTTGGCTTCCCGTTGTACCTCGCTCCCTCACATGGTCCCTGATCAGTCATGTCCACATCGAGATCAAGCACTTAGGTGCTGATAAGACGTTAGACAAACTTTATGAGCAATATTGGTTCCCACAAATGTCTAAATCTGTCCGTAAATTTGTTGATTCATGCATAGTATGCAAAGCGTCAAAAGGCCCATCAGGTGCCACTCAAGTCAGGCTTCACCCAATTCCAAAAGTCTCCACTCCCTGGCACACTATTCATATCGATATCACAGGTAAACTTAGTGGCAAAAGCGATCTAAAAGACTATTCCTCAGTAATCATTGACTCATTTACCAAATATGTCCTCCTAGAGTATACTCCCTCCCTGGATTCGGCAAGTGCTGTAAAGGCAATAAAGAAGGCTGCGTGTTTTTTTGGCGCTCCCAAACGCATTATAGCCGATCAAGGCAGATGCTACGTAAGTGCCGAGTTCAAAGAATTCTGTCGCGATCACTTTATAGAACTCCACTTCATATCCACAGGTTCCAGTAGAGCCAATGGCCAAGTAGAGCGAGTCATGCGTACCCTGAAAAGCTTACTCACAATAATTGAAAACGACCCTAACAAAACGTGGCGCGACGAGCTTCTTGATGTTCAGTTAGCTTTGAACAGTACAAGGTCTAGAGTCACCGGATACACACCCATTGAACTGATGTTTGGAATAAGGGCACAATCGTTAGGTATAGCCAAAATATCCCCAAACTCCGAACCGGTACCGCGACTTGATTTAGACACGATAAGACGTAACGCTGCCGATAATATTACCAAAGCAGCATCATCTGAAATAAAACGATTCAACCGCGGTAAAGCAATTGTGAAACCTTTCTCTAAAGGCGAATATGGCGAAAATTCTCTAAAGGCGAATATAATTTATAAAAAATAACGAGCGCAATCAAACCAAACTACATAGAAAATTTAAGGGACCATTTATAATTACCAACGTGTTAGAAAACGATAGGTACGAGTTAAAAAGCATCGATAGATCTAATCGAATTTACAAATACCCTCACGAAAGTCTGCGTTTAGTGCCTGGGGGTCATAATGGTTTAGTAGAGGTAGCTACCTCTTTGATTAATGATGATGAGGAGGAGGAAGCCGAGACGGCGGGCCAGGGTCGAATGAATGAAGCGGTATCATCGGACGATGATACAATCTCAGTAGCTAGTTCACGCACTATGACCGCCAGCTCGGCAACCCTTTCAGCATCAGAACGTGAAGAAGATAATTAAGGCGTGAGTAGCGTGCTAATTGTGTGTCATATTCAACACTTACGAGACAGTTGGTCCCAAGTCATATGAGATGACGTTAGGTAGAAGTGCGGGTGGTAACTGCACCCCGCTATGGCAGTATTTGCAGGAGGTCAAATATTGCTATGATGTTGTGTCTCAGCTGCAGGGCCGTCCGGTCCAGGTCGTCATAAGAGATGTCGAGCTTGGTCGAAAGGACACCCCGCAGTGGTATTATTTGCAGGAGGTCAAATATTACCAGGAGTTTGTGAGTTTAAGATTCGAGGCCGTCCGGACCAGTTTGGTCGAAAGGACACCTTAATCTGATTTCAATGACTGGAGGCCAAATGTGTATACGGATACGCGAGTGCACTGAATGATACCTGCTTAAATGGTCAGGATAGACGAGCGTAGAGAAAACGTGTAATCTCAGCGGTTTCTTTCCTTTCATTCCAGGTCCTCGAGCATCGGAGGGGACAGATGCGTACGAGGACGTACGTACGTCAGTCTGGCCGTGACGGCGCGTTTGATAAAATGAGTGAACGAGTCAGTTTCAATGTCAGTGTTAGCTGTCATTGAATTCAAACTGACGTTGGCGGTTCGCTCTGACACGACACTTGGCGCTAACGTACACGAAGAAACATAACGGTCGTTTTTAAAGTTAGAGAACGACGATAGATTCATATGATATCATTGCGTTACGTGTTCGGTGGAGTGTCGATTAAATTAGTGACTTTAATTATAAGACAATTGATCTGTGCTTGTACTTTGTGATTTATCAAAATATATTGTAACTTCAAACCACGTGGTGTTATATTCTACTCGCCCTAATTTCCACGCCCGCTAGGGATCAACTATGGACGAGACAGAGCTTCCCTCCGCCGTCCCTTTAAGTATATAAACTTCAAAACATTGGAGTTAAGGGTACAGTACTTGAAATGTTCAAATCATACCTAACAGGTTGCAAATAATTAAAATTGGTGACATACAAACTAGTGCGTCGCCTGTCACCTGTACTAAATTTTGGGACCATTACTATTTTTTAATTTATATAAGTAATATTGCAACCTTGAAGCTAAAAGGTCATGTGACTTCGTACGCAGATGACACCTGCTTATTTTATTTTGGTAGTAACATTAGTGACATAATTGTTCAAGCTCAACAAGACCTAGATGTTCTACATAAATGGTTTTACCACAATCTTTAACTATTAATGCTTCCAAAACTTGTTACATAAAATGTGTGAAAAATACTTAGGTAATCATTTAACTTTTAAATATCAAATAGACTACATAAATAAAAAACCTTCTTCCCTAATTAGGTCACTGTTAAATATTTCAAAATGTATACCTAAGAAAATAAAGTATAATGATCATCCCTATCCTCGACATTATAGTCCCTACCATTGCGGTCTTATTTAACAACACTATTGCAATGTGTGAATTCCCCTCCTGTTGGAAAGATGCCTATATTGTTCCTCTTCCGAAAAAAGGTAACGCTTCCTGTCCTTCAGATTTCCGACCTATATCTATCCTCCCTTTTCTGTCAAAAATTCTTGAGCGACTGGTACATCTTTAATTAAGCGCTTTCTTATCCAAAAATAATCTCCTAAGTAAATTCCAATCCGGCTTCCGTCCCATCATTATCCTTATTTTATTAGTTTAATTTACTGAAAATCATAAGTAGGTCTAGTGGTAGCATAGAGTTCTAGTGGTAGCGTAGTTAGTTATTCTATAGGCTGTAGTCTTCTCTTGGCACCCCTCTTTACTAGGAGTCTAATTTATTTTAACATGCACCTGTAACTCAATAGTTAATACTCAAAAAAAAGAAAATGTATTAATAACTTCGGTTTTTGTTCGCGGCAATCAACTAGAGAACTGTACTTAAGGGGGAGGTTAAGTGCAGTTCTCTAGTTTATAAAAGCAGACTGTTCTGCTGTTCCTTAAGTGCAATTTATAATTTATTTTAACTTTATGACTACTACTAGTAATATACCGGTAACGTAGTTGTTATGCAGCAGTAGTAGTTACAACGGGTCTACGGCATATAATTTATCTGAATGTTTTTTTTTAATTTACACTTAAACTTAGTTGACGCTTGACTATATTTCACCTGATGGTAGTCGTAGGTGGTAAAGTGCATCAACTTAGTAAAAGCCTATTCACTCTTGCCTTGAAGACACCCACAATGTACTCGGACGGAAATACCGACGCAGGCAAGCTGTTCCACTCCTTCGCTGTCCGATTTAAAAAAGATGAAGCGTAGCGCTTCGTTCAGAGATGCGGCGCGTCTACTACAAAAGCATGGATGCTCGCCGTGCGTCGGAACGTCCGGTGATGGAAGGGGGATGGGGGAATTATTTCATGTAATTCCTTCGTACACACACCAAAATGTATAGTATAGAATACTGAGAGGCTGGCACCTCTACGTCTGTGTTCGAGGCTATGAAGATTGGCATCCACCAGTTCAGGGTAGCAATTAGCCTCTTTGCACGCTTCTCAATTGTGTCTAGAGCAGCAAGATGACATTTTGCGGCACTAGCCATTAAATGGCCACAGTACTCCACACACGACCGGATCTGTGCTTAATATATAATGGCCGTAGGTCCTCGTTCAACTGCCATTTCACATACTTAAAAAGTAGGGAAAAAAAGAGTAAGTTTATGTTAATAAACTTTTTTATTGCGTACAAATAATTTTTGTACATTGAACTTACAAATACCCGATACCCTTTCTGGACACCTAGTAGTACAATTACCGCTCAAGTACCAGGGTTTGTGTGTACGCGCGGAACGACCTCTGTATCTAGCGCTTCCGTCACCTTGAAGACCCCACTTTTTCTTACCTATGGGTTTTAGTGGATACAGGAAACGAAAAAATCCTGTATTCTTGTGTTTAAAGTTCACACAGCGGTGAACAGGAGACAACTCTTTTATTTAAGTATCTGAGTGAGGCTGCTGATATGGCTCTTCATCGGTACTTTTCAGCGCAGCCCGCCTATCTGGGGGATTTTAATGCCTGTCATCAGGACTGGCTATTTACCTAATAGAGGACAGACCTGGCTGGAAGAAAAGCGCGTAACTTAGCGTTGTCTTTGGACCTTTTTCAGATGGTACAGCAAGCGACTAGGCTGTTTGATATGGAGTCACATACAGCCAACTGCCTGGCCTTTCTGCTGACAACAGATCCGGACAAGATCGTATAGAGGTTTCCTCCCCCTTGTTAACCTCCGAACATTGTCTGGTGAAATCTGTATTCACTTATTCCCAGCCGGATTTAAATCCCTATGGTGTTAGATGAATATGAAAATACAAGTCAGCCGATTGGGATGAGATGCGGCACTTCTTTGCATCTTATCCTTGGCGGCAGGTCTGCTTCTCTTCTGAGGATTCGTCGAGTTGCGCGATGTAATAACAATAGAGTATTTCTCATATAACCTCACTGCCACCTCTGCTTAAGCCAGATGGATCTTTGACACAAGAAGTGAAATAGAAAGCGAATCTATATGCTTCTCTTTTTGTACAAGCTCTTGTATAATGCGGTAGTGACTTTAACTTGACCTGTGACGAGTAGAATACCGTTTTCTTTTTGGACGAATTGATGGATCAATTGACGGTCTTGAAAGATCTTATGTTGTGGCCAGTGCCCTGCGCCTTTGTGGTAGAGAACTCTGAGGCTAGTTAAAATATAGGAATCGAATGCATATAGAAGTGTATTGGACACTCTAATCACTGAATTGACGACTGTAAAAAAAGACCGTAAGTGAATTCATAGTTACCAATTCTTGCTGCCCCCACGTACCTTTGCTACGTTACGTTGTTTATATCAGCATCAGCATTGCTCACGCGCTTAGAACAGGGGCGTCCTTAACATAAGAAGAGTCTGGGAGAAAAGGCAAAGTCGCTGGCAATAGCTAATCCCCAGATAATGATTTAAATTGGCCTTATTTACTACAAATTGTAGATATTTATTTCTTTATTACTTCGGACGCTTTGAGGTACGTTATTTACGAATTAGAATGACATATAAGAAATAAAAGTACACCGCTTCATCTAAATCTGTTTTTTTATATTCCGTCATGGATTAAAAACATATTTTACGGTTTACTATGGAAATCGTCTAATTAAAATTAATAATTTTGAGATTGAAATAATTATAAATTTATTATATTTAGTGGTGTTTGTTAATTTATATGAAATATTTAGTTTACTTAGAATATTATAAGCACAGTTATAGAATAGTATACAGTGTTGTCAACTACAGATGTAACGAACTACGATAATTTCCAAAATCTACTATTGAAATTACTATTGACGAAAAAGAAACAATAAGAGGGAGTTTTACTTATGTTTTTCTTTTATGTGATGCGATGGCAGATAAGCAGGCAGTCCACATAATGAAAGCCGGCTTACATCGCTCATGATCGTGTTAAAGGGCGTGTCTAATGCGTACATTTTTCAGAACTGATTAAAAATACAGATGTTTCTTTAACACCTGCTTCATTCATTTCTTACCTTAAAAGTAAGGTGGGGAGGTTCGACTTCTTTCCCTCAATATACGTAATTTAATTATAAAAGTCACCTCACGCGGATCTTTTGCGAGAAGGATATACACAAGTTGCTTCAATAGGCCAACAAATACAAATGTATATTTTAAGAAAATTACCATAATAGTCGTAGGTTTCAATAAACATTAAATCAACAATGAACCATCTGAATAACGATGGATATGCGTTACTTACAATAATACTAATACTGCAATATTTCGATACCTATATTCTCACATTTTCATATACGGATTGAAAAAGAAGCATAGAAGTAATAGTAGTAGTAGTATGTAAGTAATCAGAAAGTTTCGAATTACTGTTTAGATGTATGGTAATTTAGCGAGTTATAATTTCCATTGTATGTATCCTAAAAAACTTGATAAATTTGTTTCATAAGAACTGGATCTGCTTTGTCCACATTTTTATCCGATGACTTCAAGTAAATTTAAATTTAATTTTCATTTAATCGATTTCTATTGGCTTTTATGAACAAGGCGCATTATAAAGCAACTATATACCGATGTGTAACGAGTAAAGTGCGTCCGCATTCATTTGAAGGATGAAGAAAGAAGTGACTGGAGAAAATATGAATCATATACGAGGAGAATCTACAGATTATATCGTCAATTGTTCATGGAACTCTACACAAGCATCTTCTCATAAGGAAATTTGTTTCTAGCGCGATTTCTCATAACCTTACATAACAAAGTAACAGTTAGCCGTATCTATGATTATTTAAAAACGGACTAACGCCTACGGAAGTAAAAGTGTAAACGTCAGTTTTTTCTCCTTAACTTAGCCCGGAGAGACGGGATGACGCTGGAAAGACAGTTGACGCTGGAAAGACAGATGAGAGCTGGAAAGACAGCTGACTGTTGGAAAGGCAGCCGACGGCGATGGCCTAGCAAGCCAAGCCCGGGAACTCCGTCAAGCTAAAAGTCCGATAAAGAAATAAATACTTCTGGGACATCCCGAGAGGGGGGGGCGGAAGAACGGTTCACCGGTTGATAAAAATGGCGAAAACGGAAATGAAATGTCCTACGTGCG
Source organism: Dircenna loreta (assembly GCA_963555665.1). Taxonomy (NCBI): domain Eukaryota; kingdom Metazoa; phylum Arthropoda; class Insecta; order Lepidoptera; family Nymphalidae; genus Dircenna; species Dircenna loreta. The sequence continues at coordinate 191,956 of OY743087.1, forward strand.
GGACAACATACAAAAGACGAGCCTGGTTTCTTAAACATCTTACATCACACAATGGTGCTGAAGCGTGGCAACCGTTGGTAATATCTTCAGCTTTCACTGCGGATAGAGTTTACCCTCATATATCTCAAGGTGAGCCATTTAACAACAATAACCAGGAGTCCATTACCATCAGGACGCGTCTTAGTATTCCCAATATCAAACATACAACCTGGAAAGCACACAATCTTAATATAGCGGCCCTGTTAGAGCACCCGAGCTCGAATCAGGATTTCAAAACGCAGGTAGAAACTTTTCAAAACACCACATACGACTACTTTAATGAGCATTATCCATCTCCAAACCGTTATGCTCACAAAAGCAAAGAAAATACTTTTAAATTGAAAATGAGGAGGAAAAAAAGAGAGTTAATACGGAAACTTCGTAGGGGGGCCATGGGCTATAATCAACTTAGTCACCAACTGTCTAGGGCATTACGGTCAATTCTTAAACTAATTCAAGGTACGTCAAAACAAATACCAAAAAATTTTAACAATTTTGACCGAACAAAACATGAAGTAGATTTCGATAAAAATCCTTCTGAGTACTCAAAAAACATTTCAAAGAAGCAAAAGGTAAGCTTCTCTTGACCAACTAGCAAATTTACGATCACTACAAAAGCATGTTTTTTTTTTTTACACTTAAACTAAGTTGATGCTTGACTACATTCCACCTGATGGGAAGTGGAAATGTAGTCGGAGGTGGTAAAGCGCATCAACTTAGTAAAAGCCTATTCACTCTTGCCTTGAAGACACCCACATTGTACTTGGACGGAAATACCGACGCAGGCAAGCTGTTCCTCCACTCCTTCCCTATCCGATTTAAAAAAAAATGAAGCGTAGCGCTTCGTTCGGACATGCGGTGCGTCTACTACAAAAGGATGGATGCTCGCCGTGTATCGGAACATCCGGTGATGGAAGGGGGATGGGGGAATTAGTTCATGTAATTCCTTTGCACACTCACCAAAATGTATCCTGTAGAATACTGAGAGGCTAGCAACTCTACGTTCATGTTCGAGGCTATGAAGATTGGCATCCACCAGTTCAGGGTCGTCAATTAGCCTTTTTGCACGCCTCTCAATTGTGTCCAGAGCAGCAAGATGACATTTTGCGGCACCAGCCATTAAATGGCCACAGTACTCCACACACGACCGGATTTGTGCTTTATATAATGTAAGAAGTTGTCCCGGTGTGAAGTACTGCCGGAGCTTTGCAAGGACGCCAAGCTTACTGGCGGCTGCTCTTGCTTTAGACTCAATGAACCGACCAAAGTTGAGGTTCGAGGAAAACTCTATCCCTAGCAACTGAAGTCGGTCACTGTATTCCAAAGATACATTCCGGAAAGTTGGAGCTAAGGTGAAAGGGCTCCTTTTAGCGGTGAATAAACACGTATTCGATTTGGTGGCGTTGAATTTAACAAGGTTGGCATTGCCCCATACGGAGACTGCCTCTAGCTTGTCTTTCAAACGCTGCACCATGGCTTCCTTTCAGCCTGTACTTGATCTTTACTGACCTGAGTATTCGGCAGGTATCTTTCCACCACTCTGCTGTCGTCTGCAGACAGACACCGGGTTTGAGCAGATCGTTAATATGCAGCAGGAAGAGAGTTGCAGGAAGAACGGACCCCTGAGGAACTCCGACATTTATTGTTAAGGGCTCCGATGAGCACCCGTCAACAACAACTCGGATAGTTCTTAGATTCAGGAAGTCCGTTACCCAGCCGATCAGACCAGGTGATATACCGTACGCTGAAAGCTTGCTTAAAAGACCCGCATGCCAGACCCTGTCAAATGCCTTTGAGACGTCTAGAGAGACAGCGACCGCTTCTCCATTCTTCTCTAAGGCCTCGCCTAAAACGTGTGTAGCATAAACTAGAAGTTTCCCAGTGGACCTATTACGGCGAAACCCGTACTGTCGGTCACTGAGGAGATCGTCACCTTCTAGGTATGCTAAAAGGCGCGAGTTCAATATTGTTGTCTTGTCATCCAGACCCGAAATATTCCTGTACTCTGGACAGTTAAAGCGCGTGATACTTGTGGAGCTTACTGTTCCGTGGGAAACTAACATCCCCAAAGATCACACAATTAAAGTAAACAAGTATTACGAACTGACCAGGCATAGGTATATAGTTAATTTGTACGCTGTAGTGGGAGGTAGAGGTATAACAGCGAAATCTCTCTATAAGCTACTTAAAGATCTTGGCCTCTCTAGAACTATTATCAGTTCATTTCTAGAACGTACTTCAAAGGCGGCATTGGTAGGTTCATTCCAAATTTTTTTAGGTAGGGAGGTGAGCGCAACCAGTTAAGGTGAACGTGAATGCGCATTTTATAGGGGCCCCTTAAGCCTACACTTGGGTTGCAAGTCTCAGGAACTGTTTGCACTCCTCTCCCTGCAACGTTATGAGCCCAGCACCCGCACGGTGAATCCATGGAATGCTAAGAAGCTTCGTCTCTTTAGTTGAAGAAACCAAATTAGCCTTAATGCCGTGGTACACTACAAAATGCTTGTCAGAAATTTTTGCTTATGCAACAAGAAACCGCACTCGGGGCTCCGAGGCATTTTGATACCACGGTGAAGCGCCATAGCAGTTCGTGGTTAAGACTAGGTACTTCCCATACAGCACACCTGTAAAACTTTTGTTGATGGATGAACAGCTCTTATTGCCCTGAGAGCCCTGATTTGGCATTATGCTTCTTCTTATAGTTAACTAAATTAAAAAAACCAGATCAAGGAGATACAGTTTAAGTTCCTCTGAACCTAAGCTGTATTTGCTTGAGCTGGCACTGGCTGGCACTCACTGCGTTTCTAAACGTCGTTGAGTAACTAACTGTAGCAGACTACAAAATATGCTTTGAAAATTAGGTCACACGAAGGCAACATTCTAGACGCTGATGGGCTGATGGAGAGTTCGTTGTAAGGAATTTCATGTTATTAAAAATGTTTCTTTGTGTTGTAGTATAATAAACGTAAGTGTACGTTATTTGCTTAAATACTGTGTAGTTTAAAGTAGTAGTAGTGTACCTATTCTTAAAATAGCACAATATATTAAAATGTATTTTTTTTAATCAACTCACAAACGTATAAAAGTTAGAAAAGATTCTAAGTTTTATGCGTTTGTGAGTTGATTTTATAGTTTTTTAAATGCTTACTTAGTGCTACTCAATATTAAATGAAAAAATATATATACTCCCTGTATAAAGATCATATTTGCTATCGCTTTTAACTCAAATCAAGTAATAAGACGCGCTATAACAAGTGTTTACTTTACATTTATACTTCACCGTATATTAAAACATCGCTTTATATTTTCACTCATTAAAACATACTTGTCTTAGTACATCTGTTTCAAAGCTGTCGTTCGATATGATTTGGATAAACTGTTTTTTGGGTTTTCTCATTTTTAAGACGATTACTTGTTCACCAACGGTAAGAATTTTCGTTATAAAAATATATTATACATAAGTATATATATTTTTTTAATTAAATCTATTTTTGTCTCTCATTTGAATTTGAATTTGTGTTTTTTTTATTTTTGAAATCTGCTGGCTCCTCCATACTAGTTTTCAAAAAAACAAAAATTAAGTATTATATGCATTTACTGATCTGTAATGATAAGTTCCAATAAATATTCAATATCCTTTTGACCTCTTACTTTATGATACTCTGAAGGTAATCCTTACTTATAAATATGTGGGCTTTAAATTTATTCTTTTATAAGAATATTTGAATATTGGTTTCATTACAAACTGACCCTGTTTTTGTTTTGTATATCTCAATTATAACTCTAAAAGGGCGTGATCAAGTTTAGTGATACTTATTAATTACTAGTATTATATACTGTGTGTAATTGATAAACTGCATGTAATACGGCGAGGACGGCTCGGCTCATGTCAGTCAGATCTAGTAAAAAAATCAAAATAACTATTAAGTAGTGGCAGTTGGCGTTGGATATTTTTTTTATCAACTGATTAGGACAGTCGTTAAAAGTCGTTAAAAAAAAAGTCGTAAAAAAAAGTCGTTAAAAAAAACTTTACAACCATAGATTGCGAGATGATCAGAAACGGGTATTTAGATTTAAAATTTAACCGTTGCCAATGATATCGTCCGCTCCAATCCAATAAAAGGCATTTATCATCACTTAAAAGTTTTACTAAGCTTATATAGTTTTAGTATTACGCTTTTAAGAAAATATTCCGGATTAAAAGAATGCTATATTCTGGCTGGGTTATATTATATCGTGACGTGTACTATAATTACGTGCATTTATGGGTTTGAGTGTACGCATATATAATAAGGTTCCACAAGATATCTTAGACCTTCCTTTTCTTGCTTTTAAATGTAAAATTAAAAGTATTCTCTTAAAAAAAGCTTATTATAGCATACAGGAGTTTTTGGTTGATCGTATTTCGGTCAACTAAAAGGTTAGGTTGTAGAGCTTTGCTTGTTGACTCATTTGCGGGATACTCTAACGTATACATCAAACATTGTTAAATTGTTTTTAAAAAAAAAAAAAGAGCAACTGTTGAGTTTCTGGCCAGCTCTTCTCAGCAGAGCCGCATTCCGAGCTGGTGGTAGCTTACTCACGGACTGACATACTGACATTTTTTTTTTTTTTTAATGTAATGTAATGTAATTGACGATTCAAAAGTGCATGTAAATGCCTACTTGAATAAAGATATTTTTGATTTTGATTTTGATATAAACAGATTAAAAAACTAAAATTTGAAAAATCGCTCTATATTTGAAATCTAGTACACCTAAATAATACTAGTGCCTTTAATAATTATTTGCTTATTTCTTAGTCGTACTAAAAAATGTACACTAAATTAAAGAGTTTGTCTTATGACGGTAAGGCGCTTATTTATATGTTTCAGATATCGCTTGGGAAAAGCATTAGAACTCAAAGATCAGCTATTGTGGGAGGAGCTGTAGATAAGAACCCAAATGAATTGAAATATTTAGATTTTGCAAAATTAGCCATGATTAAATACGGAAGAGGAACAAATCAAGGCTATTTGGTATTACAAGTGACCAAAGCGACTGAACAAGTGGTGTCAGGAGTTCTTACCAAAATTGACTTTTATGTGACACCAACTTCTTGCCCATCGCCAAACTGTCAAGCGATCAACCCTTATAATATAATGAGCTGTCATTCAAGTATCCTTGAGCAATCCTGGCTACATAACAGAGACATTACCGTTAGCTGTGACTGAGTGTGTTCCGCAATGTTACCATTCAAAGGCTAAATGAATAAATAAAAAAAAAATGAAATGTAATGCTTACTAAAATAAATTGTGATAATGCATATGGCTTTTTTTGACCTTATCTTAATTAGGAAAATGTACTTTATTGAGAACTAAGCGACATATGGTATCGAATTTTCGGCAATCCTACTTTATAGAATATCTGATCAATCTACTAATAAGGTACTGGAGCTAAAACTTTAAAAAAAACTGTGGATATCGGTAATCGTAGAATGCGTATTTTTTTTAGTGGTCAGTACCCAGTTACACTCGCACCTAGCTTAGTAGCTGCTAGCTAGGTATTTCATGGTTATTGGGGTCACACGTAGCTACCAACGGACACGAGGCAGATCGCTGACGCAGCAGGCTGTTGCACCACATCTAGCCTGCCTTCGATTGACCCCGGGCGTATTGCTTACGCTGCATACCACCACCAATGAACACCGGACATGACCGATGTTTCTTTTGTAATTTAATAATTTAGTAAATCACTTTTCGTTCATTCTTCGAACAATTGTCATCTCTTAGTAATAGTTAATATATTGTAATAATTTAATTAAATATAATTAAAAGTAATCTTTTTTTTTTTGTATCTTCGGCTGTGACATTCATAATTACCTCGCCTCACTTCACGCCTCAATTCTTCTTAGTTTATTTTGACACTGCTACAAAATAATTCAGTGAGTACAGTAGACTAGATTAAGACTAAAGGCATAGTGTGGACTAATCTAGACCTGGGTGAAGTAGCTTCAGTGAGGCTTTTTTTGTCCTCATTATTGATCTGGTGTCTTAAAATCTAACCAGTAGACATCTACTGGTTAGATTTTACGTGGTAGGATAGATATCCTACCATGTATTTGTGCAAACAAAAACAAAACAAATCTTCGATATACTTATAGAAATAAAGAAATTTAAGTTTTGCTTTGTCTAAAATGGTGCACGCAGAACGGTGACGGAGTTTACCAATCATATTTTAATAAGAATGCCCATCGGCTCTTTACTGTCCTAAAAATATCTACTAAGGATTTGTAGTTTATTCTAGAAGATAATTATATTTCGATTGATAATATTCTTAAAGCAGACATAGGCTAATGCTTTATACAGTTTTTCAATTAATGTTTACTTTGAAAACCTATTTCTCCGAAAGCTTTACTATCAGCCAAAGTGAACTTAATTCTAATATCAATATAAAATTACTATAAATGTCTTGCGATTCATTATTAATAATGTATTTAATTATATTATTCTATTGAAAATGGAGTGAGTGATAGTTTTGAGGAATAGAGTTTGATATATGCCCAGAATTTTTGGAAATATTGTGTTTTTTCATGCGGTAAATCTTTATTTAGCCCATATCTTGGTTTTATAGCATCGGCCATTGTAATAAAACTCTAGAATAATTTAAATTTTCATATGAAATAAATTATTAGTACATTGATACATTCTACGTAAGTGGTAATGTAGTCACAAACATAACTTGTAGAAAAAAAATTAGATCTTGAAAGCTATGGTCGTTTCGCGTACACACACCAATCCCCGGCGTAAAAGGGGAAGTTGAACTTTAACTCTAGACCTTCCTGACACCTCCATTTGATGTACACAGGGGATTACTGTTAATGATTCAAAATAGAAAACATATAAATAAATAACGTATACCCAGGTAAAACCAGGTACTCTGCAGCGCTCAAAAAATTGTCCTTTCTACTTTACTGTCTGTTATCGTTTATGTCTCTATTATTCGGACGTTTGGGGTACATTATTTACGAATTAGACATGACACATTTTAAAAAATAGACCGTTTCAACTGGCCAGTGTTTAAATCAAAGAATATTATTATTATATTCCGTCATGGATTAAAAACATATTTTACGGTTTATTACGGAAACCGTCTAATCAAAATCGATAATTTAGTTTTTGAAATAATTATTTATGTAACTGGTGTTTGTTAAATTATATGAAATATTTAGTTTATTCAGCATATTAAAAGCTTAATTATTGAAGAATACATTGTTAACTACGATATACGTTGACCATTTCCAAAATCCATCAAAAAAATAACCAATTCCAAAACCGAATAAATATACGAAGTACCATAGTATTTGTATTTCAAATGTAAAAACCAGCTCAAGGATACACAGTTAAGAGGCACTCAATGCATTTGAAAAGGTCGTTGAAGGTAAGCCCGTTGAAGACCCCGAAATGGGTTTTGAAAATATTTCAGATGCAAGTAACATTGTATGGAGAGGTCTTCGAGAGATTTTACAAAAGAAACGAGACGAAGCTTCTTAGTTTTCCATGGATTCACGGTGCGGGTTTCGGGCCATTCGCATTACAAGGAGAGGAGTGCAAACAGTTCCAGGGGCTTGCAACCCAGGTGTGGGTTTAAGGGGTCCTTAAAAATGTACATTAATGCTCACCTTCACTGGTTACGCTCAACTCCTTATCCAACCAAACATAAAAATGAACCTACCAATGCCGCCTTTGAAGTACGTTCTAGAAATAAACTGATGATAGCTCTAGAGAGGCCAAGATCTTTAAGTAGGTTGTAGAGAGATTTCGCAGTTTTACCTCTCGCTGACACTTCTACAGCGTACAAATGAATTATATGCCTATTCCAGGTCAGTTAGTTGGTCACTCGTTTGTTTCCCATGGAACAGTAAGTTCCACAAGTATCTCTATAGAGATCATTATAGTCCAATCGTGAGTCACCTCCAAGATAAAAGAGTGTGGCTTTTGTGTTGTTTTCTTAGAACCTTCTTTAACAAACTCTATCGATCGTTTGGTGGTTGTTATATACTCTTTTGGGCTCTTGCTACTGAAAGACTACTCGCTTCACGTAGCGAAGCGTAGCTTTCGTAGCGACGCGAGTATTGACCTTTTTCCAGCAGCACCCTACACCTACCAACAAGAGTTTAGCCGTTCCTACTACCTCTCCACAGATATTACAAGATTTTTCGGTGGCTCTACCCCATCTTATTAAATTACTTTAGTCTGGGAGAGTCACTCGCTTTAAATATAATTTTAAAAATGCTGGAGACCACTCATGAAGTAGGGAGCGCCACATTAAAACTAATAGAATACCAAAGTCACCTATGGTCACCCATTTCATTTCTAGATTCATCGCGTGCACTCAATACTTATTGTTTTCATCTTGCCGAATGAAGGATTTTGTTAAATCTGTAGTCTGTGTTTTCCTGCTAGATCCTAACCCAATTTTATTTCATTTAGCACCCATGAATTGTTTATGGAATCGAAGTCGTAACTTTTGGAAGAGATGTTACTATATCATCTTGAGATTTTCCGTTTTTAATTTTATATCTCATAGTAAAATAAAAGTAGATAGTCTAGTCTTAAAATAAACAATAAATAAACATAAATTTTTGTACATAGATTTTTTGAATTGGTTAATTTTTAGGGCTCCGTACCTAAAAGGTAAAAACAGAACCCTATTACTAAGCTTCCGCTTGCTGACTTAGTGTCAGTTTAATAAATTATGAGACAATATAAGTAATACTCCCTGTATAGAGTTTATATTTCTTATCGCTTTAAATACAATTAAATACAAATCAAGCAATAAGACGCACAATAACAGGTGTTTACTTTCCATTTATACACTATATATATGAGCATGGCTTAATATTTTCTCTCATTAGAACATACACTAGTATATCAGTTTTAGATCCGGCGTTCGACATGATTTGGATAAAATGTATTTTCGGAATTTTAATTTTTAAGGCGATTACTTGTTCACCTTCGGTAAGAATTTGATATAAACTAAAATAGTATTTAGTATTTTTAAAGTTACGTTAAAGTTATACCTACTCTTGTATTATATTTGAAATATATCGTAGTAGGTATAAGGCCTCGTTTATTTTGAATCTAGTTTCTCTATACCAGTTAAATTGATGTTTTATCCAGTAGTGTATGCGTTTATTTTCTTATATGCGTATCAGTGTAATATTTTTTAAATTAATATTCAATATGGATTTGGCTTCCTATTTCATAATATTATGATTTAAGATTGTTTATAAAATGAAGGTGCTACATTATTTTTTTTTTTAATAATTTAGTCAATATTTTTTTTATGACTCACTGACCTATATATGTGTTTAGTTTTGTCTGTCTGTCTTCATAACTCAAATATAAAAATCGGATTAATCAATGCTAGAGGCAATTAGTATAGACTAAAAAAGTGTGATTCCGCAAATTAAAGGGTGAACCTATATATTGGTAAATTTTATACAGTAGATACGTCGACGAAAAATCCACTTTTAAAAGATACCTCGTAAAAAATATATAGTTGTAGTAGTAAAGCCCTGTAAATTCGCAATCTTGTACCCTAAGTGTTTCAAGTTTGAACAAGGCTTTAATAATTCTTTGCCAATGTCATGGTCGTCTAGGTTCTCTTAAATTATTACTAAGTCACTCAGTGTCTGTCTTATGACGGTAAAGTTCTTTTTAATATGTTTCAGATATCGCACGGGAAACGAATCCAAATTCCAAAATCAATTCTGGGAGGAGTTGTAAACAAGGACCCGAATGACTCGAAATATTTAAATTTGGCAAAGTTAGCAATGATTAAATACGGGAAAGATTCAAATCAAGGCTATTTGGTATTACAAGTGACCAGAGCGACTGAACAAGTGGTGGCAGGTCTACTTACCAAAATTGACTTTTATGTGACACCAACTTCTTGCCCATCGCCAAACTGTCAAGCGATCAACCCTTATAATATAATGAGCTGTCATTCAAGTATCGTCGAGCAACCCTGGTTGAAAAACAAAGACATAACTGTTGGCTGTGACTGAGAAGTGTGTTCCACACGTATTCAAAGGCTTACTAATAAAAAAAACAAAATCTAATGCTTAAAATAATTATTTGAGATGTTATTAATGGCTTTTTTTACCTTATCACAATCAGGAAAATACATTCCTACTAGAACTAAGCCAACTAAACTACATATTTTCGGTAATCTAGTAATAAGTTACTGGAACTAACATACTTGTTAGTTTGTTCGTTCTTAAAATCATGGATTTCGGTAATCGTAGAATGCGTTTTTTTTAGTGTTCAGTACTTCGCCTCAAAATCATTCAGCGAGTACTGTAGACTAGATTAAGATTAAAGGCGTAGTGTGGACTAATCTAGACCTGGGCAAAGTAGCAAGGCTCTTTTTTTGTTCTCATTACTGAGCGGCTATTCCCAAAATTTAATTAATTGATTTATTGATTAAACCTTCGGCATACTTATAAAAGTAAAGAAATATAAGTTTACGGAGGGAGAATATTGAAAAAAAATGCGATATAATTTTTTTTACGAGTATTTCAAGATGAAAAGTAGAAAACTTTTTTCAGACATTTACAAAACTAAAAAAAAATGGTACAAAATTCTTCAACAACTAAAAATAAGTACAAACAAAATAAATTATGAAAATATAACTTTGTTTTTAAAGTTATATAACTTTGTTTTTAAAGTTATATTTTGTGTTAGTACGCAGATTAAGGGAAGGGAAGATGTAGTGTTGCCTTCAGCTTCAACTCACTTTCGAAAAAAATCAAGTAATACTTGTTCTTTATTGTTTTAATAATCGGTTTCCAAGCCGATGGTAACGACCAACCACTATCCCATTGAAGTCCTGTAGGCGGCTTATTTCGATAGCCTTACGTATTTTGCGTGGTACTAAAAACTTTTCCCTTCCGAATACGGACGCTTTGTCAAAACATATGAAATGAGCCGTTCCCCTAAGTAACACTTATCGCATTCACAAGGAATCTTGTAAATTCCCGGGACGTCTAGTTTGCTCTTGTCTTTAGGTGACCGTAACTTTGAACGTAGTTTGCAGTGCGCACGAAAGATAGTTTTACCGTCCGTTACTTTCCAATACCTTTCTGACGTGTTTAAGTTCATCATTCACGTATATAGGGTTACATAGTCGTGAAGTTCTATTTATTAGCGTACGAGGTAGTGCTGCTAAGTGGATCGGATGGTGGTGTATATGATGATCGATTGGGTATGTATATAATGGTCGGTGTGCGTAGGCTTCCTGTATACCTTAGCTACCAAGTGGCCTTCAGTTGTTCGTTTCACCATCACGTTTAAGAATAGTAACCTACAATCTAATTCTCTTTCCACTGTGAGCTTCCATTTTCTATGTGTAATACTCTAAAGTTAAGATAATACTCTAAGTTTTGAAGCTGATCTTTGGATACAATTGCGAAAACTTCATCTAAATACTGCCACCAGTATCGATGTTTGAGAGGTTGGTTAAATATAAAGGTTCACGCCGCGAGTCCGCCACGTTTAGAGCTCATGAGTAAGAACACCGAATGGGTTCTAAACTAGTCGGGCACATTCCGATTTAATTCCACGTGAACATAAATATAATGGAATAAATAACTATTATAACACTATCCAATGCAGTTTTAAAAGATTTATGATAAATTTTAAGTATAAGTATTTTATAGCTGAAATTTGCATTCAATGAGAAATAGTAAAATAAAATTCTTAATAAATAAGTTATTTGCTTACTTTCATATTTATCAATCAAAATCAAAATCAAAAATCTTTATTGAACGTAAGTTTCATACAAAACATTTTGTCAAAGCTACCACCAGCTCGAAAAATTTATTGACACTGACCTGAGAAGAGCTGATGAAAGAAACTCAGGGGGCTTGTCATGTGATTTTTTTTTAAGCATCGTCAATGATATAATTATATTTTATAGAAATACTCTAAATAAATCTTGAAACAGCCTGGCAGCGATCGCTTTATTCCCACATTCATTCACACATCATCCTCTAAATATTTGGAAACATTGTAATATCCGTTAGCACAAAAACGTTCCTAAGTTACTTTCTTAAATTTATTGAGTGGTAATACTTGAACGTTTGCTGGGAGTTTGTTGAAGACTTGTATACATTGCCCCATAAAAGATTTACTCACTTTTTTTAGTCGAGTAACAGGTAACGCGAGCTTGTGCTTGTTCCTCGTTTTTAGATGGTGTATATCACAATGCTTAGTAAAAGAATCTGTATTCTTATGCACATACTTAAGATTTTCGTAAATATACGGACCGGCGACCGTGAGTACATTAATTTTCTTAAACTTATCTCGTAAAGACACTATAGGGCCAAGATTGTAAATTGCACGGATAGCTCTTTTTTATAGAACGAAAATAGTATTAATATCAGCAGCACCACCCCAGAGTAGAATACCATATGACATTATGCTATGAAAACCACTGTAATAAACTAACTTAGTAGCAGTAGTCTCATCAGTGAGGGATCTAATTTTTTAACAGCAAACGCGGCCGAGCTAAGTTTACTAGCTAATACCATACTAATAATATGAGGGCCCCATTGTAGTTTAGTATCAATAGTGATTCCTAGAAATAATGTGGATTCAACTACTTCCATCGATTTCTCATTTAAAAGAACATTAGTTTGAACCTGTTTTACATTTAATGTCGAAAATCTTAAAAGTTTAGTTTTTATGTCATCAAGCAATAGGTTGCTAACACTAAACCAATGTACTATTCTAGAGAGAGCCCTATTTACATCGTCATACATTACCTGATGACGTTTAACTTTAAATATTAAAGAAGTATCATCAGCAAACAATACTATCTCATTATGTTTATCTGCAAAAGTAGGCAGATCGTTTATATAAACAAGGAAGAGAAATGGGCCTAAGATTGAGCCCTAAGGCCCTAACCCCAGACGAATGTTAAGTATATATTCGTCTGATATCTAAAAGTCGCTAAATTTTCGTAGATTATCACCGGGCGCAATAGAATAAAAAATATTATATACTTAGTCTGGCCATAAATACTGTTACACTAAAAAATAAAAAAATATAACATTTGAATTTGGAACCTGTCATTTTTATACGATTGTTCATTGTGTTTTCTCATTTTGGTGCCAATACATTGTACAATATTTTGCGATATTAAAATAGAGTGGGGTGATAAAGAGAACCGAATCTCTGTGATTGCATTATACAAAGTAGGTATGGATCCAAATGCAATTTATAAAACTCTCCATACACTTGGTATTAGTAAAATATTTGTGTACCGGTCTATTAATACGTACAATAAGACAGGTCCTCTGTTTGTGACAGAAAAAGATCTGGCCGTCCACGTAGTGTTCGTACGAAAAAGGTGGTCAAAGCAGTAAGGGAAAGAATTCGAAGAAATCCTGTCCGAAAGCAAAGATTTTATCTCGAGAAATGAAGATAGCACCTAGAACCATGTCGCGTATTTTAAAAGATGAATTAGGTCTTGCGGCTTATAAGAGATGCACTGGTCTTTTCTTAACTGATAATTTAAAGAAGAATAGGGTGTTAAAATCCAAACAACTACTGAAGCGGTACGCAAAGGGAGGTCACGGAAAAAAAATGTTTACGGATGAGAAAAATTTTACAATTGAGAACATTTTGACAACCAAAATGACCGTAATTATGCTCAAAGCTCTAAGGAAGTGTCCCAATTAGTCAACAGAGTGCAACGTGGACATTATCCAACTTCAGTGATGGTTTGGTGGGGTGTTAGCTATGAAGGACTGACTGAGCCATAATTTTAAAAGGTATCAAAACTTTAGCCTCAGCAACACGTAGTCGGTTATCCTATTAAGTTTTAGCTTATATGAAACATTTGTACTTTATTAAAGCGCCGTCTATTGGATACTTACTCAATTCAGTCAACAAATACAATTTTATCGCTATCTATTAGAATAGTATGGAACTAAAAGATAATTGTGACTGTCGGATAATAAATAAATAATTGATCTAACTGGCAATTTTTAACTTAATTATTTTATTTATAAGTTAAAAATTTATTATTTTTAGATATGAAAGTGGAATGAATGAATTTTATATAGAACTGTTGGTCAGCACTCTCCCGCTTCAACGCTCCACACAACCCGTTATCATTTTAAAAACTATAATAACTCCTTAAATATTGATTGAAATCAAATACGGTCAAGGGCGATTTTTTTGAAAAATAAGTGTCTGTGATAAATAACTTATTCATTTGTTGTATTTATTTTATTACAGAAAAGAAACTTTCAATTTTGTTTCATATACTTAAATTAAATGACCTTTAATTTGCGATTATTGGTTTCAAATATCGGAATATCATTGTCTTATTCTCTATTGCCGTACATACATAATAAATCCTTTGCTTCTTGAACTCGACGCATTGTGCCCTTCTAATTTGTCGTTCAGTACAGCGACAAAATCTATTATTTTTATTGAACCGGCAACAACTTTTCTTTTGCTTTGAAAAAATGATATTCCTTCATCGGTATTCCGATTTGTTTTAACATATTCTACAGCGATTTAAAGATACAGTCTTATATTATAAGGAAATGACAAATTGTAAGATTAAAATGAAAATATTTTATTTTAATTTAATACCACTTAAAAAGCAAAGCTAAAAAGATTCTCAACGAAGAAAGCCAAGTTGTAGCCTATTGATCAAAGCTATTATGAACTTCATAAAATAGTTATAAAATAGTTAGTATCAGTATTTTAACAAAAGATCATCGTAAATTAATTATTATGACTGTACGATTGGTACAGTGAGAGAGACATATATAATGCAACACCATTCATATCTCATTTTCTTTCGTTCTCAACTGTTCTTCAAACCATCTACAACTGCAATACCTACAGACTCTTTTGGACGGCAATCTCCAACTTCTATCGCGTGACCCGACGATTCATTATCCGAATCTTTTTGAAACACGATTTTTTCTCAAATGTAAAGTTTATTTATGCATTTTTGTAACCATATTTTACCTTTTTGTACAAGTAACAGTGTGGAGAACCATTTTGTAACAGATTATTCATAAATAAATATTATTTCGGTAATTTTACTGCACAAACATTATAAAGGTGCTGAGTAATTTAGAATACAAAGAGACAATAATTCCGCATGGTGAATATCCTACCGCAAAATTTTTACAGTAACTAAATATACTTTTTAAATAAGATTTTACTTTATACTTTCGATAAACATATTAATACCACTAAGAAGATATTAGCGTGAAGGAAAGAAAGGGAAGAACATGTCTATTGCCTACAGGTACAGGTACCTACTATCAGAATAATGAAATATCACAACAAATAAAAAAAATACAATTACAATCAATAATTACAAATACAAGTACAATCAATATATCAATAAAAAATATAAATACAATCAATAAATCAATAAAAATACAAATACAATCAATAAATTCTAATACAATCAATAAATCAATAAAAATATAATCAATAAATTCAAATACAATCAATAAATTCAAATACAATCAAAAATCAATAAAAAATACAAATACAATCATTAAATTCATACAATAAGGTTCAATTAAACGAATTTTATTGTATGTTGTCACTTACATAAACATAAGTTTTTGATAATAAAAATACTACTTGTTAATAAAATAGAACTTAAAATTGTATAAATAGTAATAGTGTGCGTAATGTATGCGTGAACTTAGCGAAGTTAAGTTTATTAAACAATTGGTTTCACTTGTCCCTATATATAGCGGTGAACCTCGACATGGACTCGCAAGCACCGCCAACTCCGTCTGCGCCAGTTCCAGCTTAGATCGAAGAAATATGAAATACAATAAAATTGAAATAAAGATACGTTGAATATGGGTACTCAACAGCCACTGCAGATTAGTAAAGTAGTCAGTATGTAGTAGTAGCTTTGAGATAACTACAATAATAGTAGAGATTGCAAAAATAAACCTAAGAATAAAAGAAATGGATTCAAGTAACGGCAGAGTCCAGAACAGGAGAAAGAGCAGGTTCAGAAATTTTGTTCATGACCGTTCCTAGTCAAGGTGCCCGTAACATTGGAAGTTTCGAAGACGAGCATACAAGTGTGTTGCTCCCTACAACTGGAAGAACAAAAATCAAGACCTAAGCTCGGACAACTACCAGAACTGAATCCGGTGGCGAGATGCGACTCAATTAAAGATTTGCCTAATTGTAAGTAATAGATTATCTAATATAACATTCTTCATTCTTCATTCTTATACTCAGGAGCCTGTATTTCTGTATTACCGAGACGAAGAAATAAATTCGATTTAAGTATAATTCTAATTATAGGGTAAGTGCGCCAATTATGGACTAGGTCTGTAATATGGACGACCTACATTTCTCAAAAACCATTGGTCGTATTTAGCTATCGGTCTCCGCACACTAAGTTCCACCCTTCCCGCGGCCCGTCAGTCACTTGCCTGTCGGCAGAGAGCGCTCACGCATTAACGGCAGCCATTTTTCGTTTTTATCATCTTTTTTCGTTTTTATCATATTTTTTTATTTAACTTCGTAAGGTCGTAATTTCAGCAAATATTACTGTTTGGAAAAGTGGATTAAACTAGGCGAAAGGTGAGTTATTTTACAATTATACATAATAAGTTGATATATCCTATAGTTTTAATAGTTTTCTTAGCAACAATATTAACCTAGAAATGTATGTGTATTATAATATGGACCACCTGCATGTTTTGAATTTGGACTTAGTGGTCCATATTACAAACAATCACTTATATTTTTATTTGATTCTTTTAGAATGGCATCTACAAATTCTAAAACCAAAGAAAAGACCAGACAAACATGGGATAAAGATGCTATGGCTAATGCAATTAAAGCTATACGAGATAAACAAATGGGTTTTTTAAAAGCATCTAAAACATACGGAGTCCCCAAAACTACGCTTATACGCTTATCAAAAATGGAAGACCGATCACTTAGCAACGTTACCAACCATAAACTTGGAAGAAAATCGACTTTGCCGAGTGAATTGGAAGCTGAATTATGTGATTATATTCTAGAAATTGAAAAATCTGGATTTGGTCTTACACGCAGCGACATCAGATCTTTGGCTTACCAGCTAGCGGAAAAGAATTATTTAAAGCACACGTTTTCACAAGATAATGAATCTGCGGGAAGATCATGGTTCAAGTTATTCCTTAAGCGCCATCCATCGTTAGAATGAAAGGATTTAACAAAGAAAACGTAAACGAGTTTTTTGACTTGTTGGAGAGCTGTTTTTTGACTTGGCTTGTTTTTTGACTGTGTTACGCTGTGTAAGAATACGATTTGTATTTTGTATACAATGCGGACGAAACGGGTCTTAATTGGAAAGCTCTACCAAGCAGATAATTAGCATCGCGTCGTGAGAATGCAGCAACGGAACATAAAGTAAGTAAGGATAGAGTTACAGTTATGGTTTGTGCGAATGCTAAAGAAATACATCGACTACCACTGCTACTTATTGGCAAATCAAAAAATTCGCGCTGCTTCAAAAATGTAAAAATTCCCTTGACCTATGCTAATCAACCAAAAGCATGGATGAGCACAGATATTTTTCTTACTGGGTATGAGAATACATTCATTCCTATGGTGAAGAAATTTAAAAAAGACGTGGGAAAAGAGGGCGACGTGTTGCTATTGTTAGACAATGCACCAACGCACCTTTTAGCTGAAACACTCAGTCAAGAAAATGGGAAGTTTACAGTTAAATTTACGTAACGTAACATCGATATTGCAACCTATGGACCAAAGTGTCATTGAAACTTTAAAGCGTCTATACAGAAAGCAGCTGCTGCGCCGTCATTTGTCAGTAGACAGCAGTGAAATAGAAACGATGTTAAAGTTTTTTAAGGAAATGAATTTAAAAGATTGTTGCTATATGCTGGTAGAAGCGTGAAACGCGGTGGAATCGCAAACACTGAAACGGGCATGGAATAAATTATGAAAACTAAGTCCCTTTGTTAATACTGCCATAAAACCGCAAGAAGATTGTTTTGAAGAAATTACAGAAGCGGTAAAAATTCTTAGCATTGGTGAAGGATGCGATGAAGAAAATATAAAAAAGTGGTTGGATTGCGATAGTGGAAGACCCTGGATTTAAAATTTTAACTGATCAAGAAATAGTTGACGATTTAAATGGTTGCGAAAATGAAGATAAAGAAGAGACTGAAACTAAGGATGAATGTCAAGAACCATCTCACGCAGAAGCTTTTGAAGCTCTAGAAATAGCTTTTAAGTGGTTTGAAAGACAGGAAGAATCGGATTCCTCACAGCTATTACAACTAAATCATCAGGGACTTGGCTGCAATGAAAAGATGTGATTCATTACGTCAAAGATCAATAACAAGTTATTTTCAACCAAAGTCGTAAATAACATTGGTTCATATTACTATGTCATTTATTACATTTGAACCACATATACATATGTATAACTGTTTTTTATATCGTTTGTAGGTACATACATTTGTCAAACTCATTACATAATATAACATTTCAATTTCTAATATTGTTTGATTTGACTATGAAATCGCTTATCCGGATTTTCAATTATCCGAATTACCACTGGTTTTAATTAATTCGGATAATCGGGATTCTACTGTACATCTATTTACAGTCTTAGCGTTAAATCACTTTTATAGCTGCGATTAATACGATAATTTAGAGATCCTTAAATCCAACCTTCTTCGTACACCTTCTTTGCTTTTTACCTTCATCCTTCCTGGCTCTTCTCAAATCCCATTAAAAAAAGTTCACCCTGCTACAGTAAGGGTCTTCACAGGTTTGTACGGTCCACCTAGTCTACTATATTTATTAAATGATTTTGTAGCAGTTTCAAAATAAACAAAGATAAATTAAGGCTTGCCACACTACTATTCTATTATTTATTTTTCTACTATTCTTCGATTAACGACGTAAAAATAATAATGTCTATTGGTTTTAGAACTTTAATCTTAAATTAATAAGAAATTCTATAAAATACAATTTTCCAAATTAGATACAAAATTATATGAGAACTTTGTTTGAGATAACGTAAAAAAATAGGCAATATCACATTGTTAATTTATTTGTTAGCATATCAATTATTACTTTTTTTTGTTTCTTGAGCAACTTTTTGAATTTTAATGCGTATTGATCAGTTGTTTATTACTTGGTCACAGCTTACAGAAATATCTGTTTTGGACACCCAGTATTGTTCAACAATGCTTGAATGACAGCTCAATATAACATCAGGGCTGAAAATACCAGATTGTAAAACATAAAAATCAATATTGGTAAGTAGTCCTGCCACCACTTGTTCAGTCGCTCTTGTCACTTGTAATACCAAATAGCTTTGATTTGATCCAGTATCACTTTCGTATTTCTTCATTGATAAATTGGCCAATTCTACATATTTCGGGTCCTTCGGGTCCTTAACTTCAATTCTACCCGTATCTAATGATCGTTGAATTCTAATGTTTTTCCCATGCGATATCTGAAACATATTAAAAAGTATCTTTTGTTCGTTTATCTGTTTATTTATGCACGCATACAGACGCAGACGTGAAAACCACCAGACTTATTTTATATATAAGTACCATATACAATTATTGTCTAGGTGTTTTATTCAAATGTTTTTAATTGTATATTATATACTTTATAGTATTTTAGTATTATATATAATATTTTATGGAAAACGTTGCAACGATGACTTGGAATAAAGACTGTATTATTCAGTTCATAGAAAAAGAAAAAGATCAAGGAACCACCGGAGCTATTTATTTTTGTTTTACATCTAACTTTTAATAACTTTAGTCAGCAGATCTTCCCTCGCATCAGTTTGCGTCACATTGATGAGGACAGAAAGACTAAAGTAAAAAAATAACGGCTCAGTCTTGAAACAAATATTCACCAACTTATTAAAAAAATATGTATGTAAAGATAACGAAAAAATACGAATTACCTACAAAACTTCACAAAATAGGCCAAATCTATATCTATACTTAAGACATCATCTATTAAAGTAAAATGTTTCATTTTTAAACTATTAGTGTACTATACTAATACTTTAAAAAGGAAACATTTTCAAACGGTGATAGTACAAAAAATATTCTACAATATTATCAAAAGTATCAATATTTTCAAGAAAGTCCGCGGTACCATATGTCCATCTACTATAGTTACGACACTATAACTACTTTTTTATATTTTAAAAGTTCATAAAAGTGCCCATAATAATCAGACCACATTATTCATATGTATGAATTTGGGATTAATACACATGTGTGTATTAATAGTTTTAATGATATTTTACTGAAAACCGTTTCAACACCAGTGAAATTATTAAAATCGGCCATTCTATTCAAAAGATAAACCGAATTAAAAAATGTTAATCTAATGAAAATAATAAAAGAATGCGGTTGTAGAGCCCCGCGCAGCGCAGCGGGTGCGATACGATACACTGATATCTGTACTTTATAAGTTTATTTGTTGTCGATAATCTTCAAAGTAACTTATCCGAATCTTATCAAAATACATATGTTAACCAATATTAAGAAATAACTTTCACGTAGGATCTAAGCTATACTTGGTATAGTATAGCTTAGATCTACTATATAAGGGTTTTTCATGGAGAGCAATTTAAAAAATAAAGATGAACAAGATTACAGAGCTCATAAGAAGCTCCATTGAAGGAGTTTCTTATGAGCTCTGTAATCTAAAGCCCTCGCGGACGAAGTCACGGGTAACAGCTACTATTAAATATTTATAGAAAATAAATTGGTACAGACTAATAAACGCATTAAGTACCTACTGGCTAAAATTTTTATGAAAAGATATGGTAGAGCTATCTGGGTCAAAATATAGGATGGAGATATCCTTCTTGTCTTACTTCAAATACAAGACAAGAACAAACTTAGTTAATATAAATATAAAGTTCATTTTTTTTCTGTTTATACAATATATTTTTTAAAACGAAACTTCTTACCGCTGGTGAACAAGAGATCACGTTTAATATGAGGAGTCCGAAAATATAGTTTATCCAAATCATGTCGAACGCCAGATTTAATAATACTGATATACTCGTATATGTTCTAATGAGAAAATATTAAACGACACTCGTATATATAGTAAAGTATTAATGTACACTAAACTATTGTTATAGCGCGTCTTATTACTTGATTTCAGTTAAAAGCGATAAGAAATGTGATCTTTATACAGGGAGTATATATATATATATTTTCTTTTAAGATATTGAAGTAACACCAATTTATCATTTTCGATAATGCTTTACTATGATATCAACGTTGTGGATTGCGAGATATGTCTACAACGTTGATATCATAGTATGTTCTAAGACTTTTATTGACTGGAAACTCCTTTCATCGTACTATCGTCCTAACGATTAGCGTCTATACAATGTTACTTGCGAGTGAAGCTATTTCCAAAGCGCAGTTTCTAGTAGAAAGTAATTACTTAACCATCGACCTTCTCGAAAGCAGTAAACTTTTTACTATGTCTCCTGGAGCAAAATTGTAAATTTAAGGAAAGAACGGAAGTCATATGGAGCGAAATCAGGGCTCTAAGGCCTTAGAGTCCCTCGTCTTTATGTGGAGTGCGCGGGCGCATTGACTTGGTGGGGCAAAAGGACTCGGAGTACCGAGTTCGATCTCTTGCTGCTCGCAGAACCAAAAACTTTTAACAAGCTCTTGGTATTGTATCACGGAATTACGGTAACTTTGGTTTCTTTACGGAATCGATACTAAATACCCTGTAAAGAGAAAAAACTAGCGATTACATGTTTTCTTTTTGTTTTATTTTTGACCGTGAGGTCGTAGGCGTTAGTTCGTTTTGAAATAGCCATCTTTTCAGCCTTACCTTCTCGCCGAAGGTCAACGTGAGGTGAATGTTATAACTACATTTCGTACGTTGAAGGAGAGAAGTCTAACCCTCTCTTACTCTTAGAGTAAGGAATGGATGAAGTAGAAACAACTGGTATATAACTTTAAACTTAAGTTCTTTAGCATCTGGATTCTGAATCTAATTTTAGAAACATTAACGCATTTTCAACTCTTTTAATGTGACCATAAGTGGTTGTTGCCAGTTGTCAGCATGCGGTGATGTGGTGTGTCTGCTTTTTTGCCATCGCAACACGTAAAAAAACATTATAAAAAAAAGGAAAAGATATTATAAATATAGATAAAAAGAAAAATTTCTTTTATTCAAGGTAGAAGGTATGTCTTGTATTCCGTATAGTTTTCTTTTTAGAAAACGGATATTTTTTAATGAATTTCGGAAAATATTGACATATTTGGTTGACAGCACTGTATTCTATCCATATTAATGTATAAAATTATATATTCATGTATATAATTATCCATATTAATGTATAAAATATAATATAATAAACACCACTTACACATATAATTATAATAATCTCAAAATAATCGATTTAATCATGAACTAGACGGGTTATTTAATATACCGTAAAATATGATTTTAATCCATGACGGTAAATAAAAAAAAATAAATTGCTTGATTTTAATTCGGCTAATTTGATGAAGGCTGTTTTATAAAATGTGTCCTTTTAATAGGCAAATAAGTGCCCAAATAGTCGGACTTGACAGAAAAATAAACAATAAGTTTATATAATTCCTTGTAACAATTAGGGAAATTTAGATCATTATCTCTAGGTTAGCTGTTGACAGCGACTTTGTCTCTGTTCTCCCAGACTCTAATAATGTTAAGGACGCCCCTGATGCTGACGTGGCCAATGTTGCGTCTAGGAGCGCGGGCGACGGCAAAGCAATGCGATGTGGGCAGCGGCCGGAAGTGGTAATGGCAAATTTGCTGACGCTCCTATTCGCAACTTATTTATTGACGTTAAATCGATTTGTAGCATACCCAATAAACCTATATATGAAGTCAATTCATTTATTTTAACTATCATTAGACTTCTCTACCACATAGGCACAGGGCACTGGCCCCAGCAAATGGTCCTTCAAGTTCTTCATTCATTCATCCATAGATTCATCAAAGAAAGAAAGCGGAACACTACAAGTCAGAGGTCGCCGGTGTTTCTTCGGGTTAAATGTTGCTGAGTTACATTGTTTGAGCTTAAATTCCTGGGCATAAAAAGCTACTCTTAAACGACAAATTTATATATAGTTCTTAAGACGTCCGTCATTGTAAAAAAATGGCGGAATAAAATCATTCAATAATCTTAGGAACACATTAAATTTACATTTTATGTATATTGCGTTATTAGCAAAACAACTATGCTTCTTTAAGGGCGTATCTTACCGTTACGTTATTTATCCATTATAATAGGAAATATTTTTGATTATATACCTACAAGAAAAAATACCTATTATTGGATATTTTACAAATTATGACCAGATAAAAAAGCAGAGGTATAGCTAATTTCACTGTTAGTGTAAATTTAAAAATCTGAAATGAGGACGGAATAAAGTTTCTTCGTATTTCATCATCTCTATTTTCAATAAAATCCCATAGTAAATTAAGTGAATTAGACAAAAGCCTTAGTCACCGTTCTTCAGTTTGCAGCAGCATCAATTATAGTATTCATCATTATATCTAGAAAGTTGGCCAGATATGATCTGTCATTTAATGAATTGCTTTTATTTTAATATTTTTATGAATAGCGTAAAAAAATAATGAATAAGTTGCACCAGCCTCATGCAGACGTTGATTATCTTGTTTCGAGTACAAAGTGATGAGTACGCAATAAGCAGTCAGTGCAGTGGGCAGTGCTACCGATGAAGGGTAGGCAATATACTGTGGTTCATAACTAACCTCTGATATATAGTTGCCTATAGAATGATTATAATATTTTAAATAACAAGCACCCCACGCTTTTTACTCTGAATTAAATTATTTTGTTTAAAACTTAAATTATATTATAATTTAAGTTTTAAGATGGTTTGGTTCTCTTCCCCTGTAACATGAACTCTTCATAACTTAGAATTATTATCTAGTTTTTGGTTGTACAAGGAATAAAAGCGTGTTTTTTTAGTTTTTTTAAACTATATACTATATATATAATATATATATATAAGTTATTTGTATTCGGATCTCTACGGGTTCCTCATTACAAATTTTTTGATCGAATTATGTTCTTTCCTTACCAACTGTAATTCTAGTTACCAAATTTTGTACCGTAATATTAATAGGTTAATTATTGTGTTGATTAAGTACCTTTTGCCAATCATATCGTGTGACTATTATTTACAGTCATTTCCGTGTATTAGGCTCATTAGTATCTACCCATGTGTGTGTGTGTGTGTATGAGGCGTGAACAAGGTAAGAATGTCCAGTCTGAAATGATTTACACTTTCGTTATACGCAGCAGTGTCTCCGAGCTAATTTGAACGAGGAATTGTCCGAAACTACAGGCATGCGCAGATCGTGCGCGCTATCGCTGTCTCTCTTACTCTCCTACGAAGGATCTATAAAAGAATTTATCAATCCTGGCGGTTCTAATAAGGATAATGAGAAACGGTTTTCATATTATTGCATTGCCATGGTCCTTGATAGATGTGCAAAATTTCAAATGAATCCGACCGCTGGAACCTGGCGAAAATCGAGCTCAAAGATTCCGTTACATACCAATATACATACAACCCAAGTTAATACAAGCGTGTTAATAAAAGTCCTTTAGTAATCACATAAAGATAGTTCAAAGGTCTTAGCCATTTTATCGATTCTACTTCGCACTGTATTATTTAATACTGGATGTATTTTTTATGATATCTGATGGCGTCTTATGATTAAGACCCATCTCTTTGACAGAGGGTATAATCAATTTCTCGTCATTGGCCTATTTGTAATAAACATTAAAATATTATATGAAGCTCCATCTTCATTTTGCTTTGAGCATCATGCCAAAATGTTTGATATAGTTAGCTGTTTTAAATATATTTTTTTATTTTCAATATCAAGTATGTTAAATATTTGTACATGCTTGGAATAAATAGTATAAATTAAGAAAAAACTAAACCTACTCTTTTTATTCCGTTTCTGGTTCTATCACAGAAAACAATTACGATAATGTACAATATTCTACTTCTATTAGATTTAAATTTTCTTTAATTAATGTTATTATAAAATTTACTTTATTTTATTATATTAATTTACATAATGAATAGTTAATAAAAAGGTGTAAATAAAAGTGAATGAGTTCTATAAAACTGCACTATTGTTTGTGACATAATCTCTCACAAGAAAAATAAAATATAATCAATCTTCTAAACCTTTAATTAAATTCACTGTGTGCGGCCATGGCAACCATCCAATCAATAGCTGAAGCACAAAAACCTTTAAGTTCACAACTGGCTGGTTTTGAAAACTAGTTGGAAGGTAAGGCGGCATCACAGTGGTGACTCGGTCTCACATCTTACATTTTGTCTTTACTACAAATGCAAATAGATGAAATTGTAAAATCCTTTGGCGTACCAGAAAAACCAAGTGAACCAAGGAACATTAAGGAACATTAAGAGAATTATATGGAGTAAAAAATCTTCCTTAAAAGGCTCCTCTAATGTATTAAATGAGTACTTGACAGTATAGACAGACATTGTTTCTATCCATTTTACTGATGGAACTGGACTATATTGCAAATGCAAATCCAGGCCAGAAATTCCTACGTACCATAGTAAAATTAACTACATACCATAGTAAAATTAACTACATACCATAGTAAAATTAACTACATACCATAATAAAATTAACTACGTACCATAGTAAAATTAACTACATACCATAGTAAAATTAACTACATACCATAGTAAAATTAACTACATACCATAGTAAAATTAACTACATACCATAGTAAAATTAACTACGTACCATAGTAAAATTAACTACATACCATAGTAAAATTAACTACATACCATAGTAAAATTAACTACGTACCATAGTAAAATTAACTACATACCATAGTAAAATTAACTACGTACCATAGTAAAATTAACTACGTACCATAGTAAAATTAACTACGTACCATAGTAAAATTAACTACATACCATAGTAAAATTAACTACGTACCATAGTAAAATTAACTACGTACCATAGTAAAATTAACTACGTACCATAATTTAAATGTAACATTACTTGTTTATCACCGTACACATATTGACGGGTCAAAGACCTTCGATAAACATATATTTCCACTAAGGCCTAAGCAAATTATTTGTTTAAATGAGGTAATGAAAGACACTTCTCAAATTGTGCATCTCTGTACACGAACAAAATATTTAACAATTGATAGTCGTTGTAAAGTAATTGCAGGCACGTTTATATTTTTATTCACCTGGGTATTAACTACACATTCTTACACTTGCCATTAAGTAGCTTATCACCTCACTCTATGATCGGCTCTCATATCTGATGATCGTGCTCAGCATCGGTTCCGATCCAGCGCGTTTCTCACGACCGGGTTGAGTTTGGAGAATGAGTCTTTCACTTGATCGGTCTATCTGGTTGGTAAATGAGCACACGATTATTTGCCTTCGGTGTTCCCAATGACACTCAGTTTTTCCAGATTATCATGGCCTCTGCGCACTGTGTGGCCTAAATAAGATAAAATGCTTTGTCGGCATATCATTGACAAGCGGGTTTTTATTTTGAGCTGATTCAAGTTGGACACATTGGTGCGTTTAGCTGACCAAGGCATTCGCAGTAATCGCCTCCAGCACCACATCTCGAATACATCTATCCTTTGTCATTCTCGGTATTAAGGCACGTTTCTTGGTATTCCAAGGCACGTATTAACCTGATCTTATTACTCCTTTCTCCTTCCAAATGTTGTTCAAACGGGTCGTGGCATCTTTAACCATCCTGATGCATCTTTTAATCTCGGGGACAGAGCTGCCATCGTTGCAGATTATCGTAGAAGATGGAGCCACGGGAGATGTAGCGGTCAACGACGCTAATGCCAGGAATGTTGCAGGTGATATTTGCTAGTGTTCCGGCTCTTACTTGCGTGCTATATTAGCGCTAACGTCCTGTAGTTACTCAATCATAACAAATACATCATATTTTAAACTAATATCGGGTCTACTACGCGACAAAAATTAATTAAGGTGAAATACCTTTTTATTTCCAGACGTTTCGGCCGAATTTTTATCGCGTAGTAGACCCGATATTAGTTTAAAATGTGTACAAGCCGCGATAGTTTAAAAACATTAAATACATCATAAGCAAAGTTAGCGATTCCAGAGTAACATGTAAAGCGTCTAGGTTTTTATAGATGCTCCTTATGTTTTAGGTACATGAGAATGCTTAGCTTGTTAGATGTTCTACAAATACATAACATATTTTAAAGGTACCACGATAGTAGTAAGATAAAATTCGGTCTTTTATTTTTTTTTGCTATAGAGATAATGTAACAGTATTATATAACTTTTGTTAGTGTACATAAGTATTATGGACTCAGGATTAGAGTGTGTGTGTGTGTGTATGTATGTCACTTATTTGAATGTGAATCGTTGTGTGCAAGATATCTGAGTAATTATTGAGGCGTGGGTGTTATGAGTACAAGGTTGTTACTAAAAAATTAAAGCAATTAAGACATAATAAAGATAACAACAAAGGGTAAAATAACTAAACACCGTTGAGAATGTCTGGAATTTAGACTAAAATGACAGCCAAGTAAGCTCAAATAAAAAGCTCATTATTATATGCAGATAGTCACTTCCCATCATACATACTCTGGATTTGAGACTCGTTAATTAATTCACAATCGGTGAGCTTTCGTTCTTTAGTACAAAAATCGCCGAGGGAAGTCCAGTACATTTTACATTTTAAGCTTTTAGACATTTTCCACGTCACGTCGGTGAGTCATATCTATGTTTTTTTATTCCTAGGTGATATGAGTTAGGTTTGTTTGAGTTATTAAGGTTTATTAAATTTCTTTGTGGCCTTTAATATATTTGTTGTTATATATAAAACGACATTTTAATTACAATCGGCTATTTTACACCTCTTGAAGACGAACTACATATATTCTGTCATATATATGTCATTGGGATGGCAGTTGGTAGTTGATAAGTGTGTTACCATATTACCCAGGGTTGATTGAGATTCGTTATCTGTTTTTGGACCATTTTTTAATTACATAAACAACAGTTTAGTTTCACTCCCGGTCGCTCAACAACAGATGTTGGTGTTGAGTTATTGCTGAACATGTTTGGGGCCTGGGAAGGCTCCAAATTAGGGAATTCCTTCAAGACATTAACAACGTTACAATACGTTTTTATAATAGACTCCGTAATAAAGCCTTAAGTTTGTCGTTAAATAAATTTAAATTATAAAGCATTTTAAAGGGGCCCCTTAAACCTACACTTGGGTCGCAAGTCCCAGGAGCTGTTTGCACTCCTCTCCCTGCAACGCGATGGGCCCGGCACCCGCACGATGAATCCATGGAATGCTAAGAAGCTTCGTCTCGTCTCTTAAAAGAAATTTGATAAAAATAAATTATTATGGTGTAAAGAATTACATTAAAGACGGTATGACCTGGGAATAAATTGTATTTTAGCGATAAACTAGTAACCTACGCAATTTGTTTGACGTTGTTAGTTACTCATGTTTGATCATGTTACTTGCGGTAGCGTTGGGGGTCGGTTCACCTTTCCCCCCCTCAAATATGGCGGGGGGGTGTTGGCTGGACCCTTGCGTTATGCTCGTGAATGGGTGCTGCTTGCGGTGACTGGTCGTGTTGCTGGTAGCGAATTTATTGCGATTCCAGCGAATTTGTTGCGATGGTTCTAGTTGTTCGTAAATTGCTCATTTTGCTTATATTGACATTTGTGAAACAGTGATCACAATAAAAAAACACCCGGCTGAGTTAGTTGTGTGGTTCTTCTCAAACCAGGGCGCGTTTCGAACCCTCGTAATTTTAAATTTAAGTTCAGAGGTGTTCTTGCGGAAGGGCCTATTTCCGGCAGAGGTCGCTATAATGCTTAGAAGAAGCCTTGCGGTACGGACTTGAAGCGATGCAGCTACCTGGTGTCTAGAATGAAGCTGGAGTTTGTAAGTTGTAACAAGTCTGTTAAGTTCGGGTGAAACATTTATTTCTAATGAACAAGGTATGCGCAGTTTGAGAATTAATATAATCTCAATTTGAAGGGTAGTTGTACTTAAACACAAATTTATTAGCTTTTAAGAAATATGCTCTACTAAAATATCTGAACTAATAAAAATAGTCTTCCGTTTTTTTTATATGTCGGGACCAGTGCCTTGTGCCTATGGAATTAAAACTGATACTAAGTAAAATAAGAGATTGGTTTATATATATATAGGTGTATTGATGCAAATGGGACTGGGAGTGAATTCACCATAATCGCGTCCTGCTGCCGCGCAAGCCACGCTGTTATTCGCACCCCCACCTCGCGCCCCTACAAGCAGCGTTGCTGATATGTTTACGTCAGAGGCGTCCTTAACGTATTAGAGTCTGGGAGAACAGAGACAATGTCGCTGACAACAGATAATCTAGAGAATCTGATATGATCTTAATATGCCTTATTTATTACATTACAAATTCATTTAATTTTGTATATTTTCGGACGATTTCAGACACGCTATTAACGAATTAGAATGACACATTTAATAAAAATAGCCCGCTTCAAATGAGCAAAATTAACATCAAACGAATTCAGTTTTTATAGTCCGTCATGGATTAAGAACATATTTTATGGTTTATTAAAGAACCCTTCTAGTAAATAATAATACCGATAATAATTATCAAAAATTTATGTAAATGGTGTTTCTAAAATTAAATGAGATGTTCAGTTTATTCACCATATCATAAACAGGATTGTAAATGTAAACCAAATATGTCTATAACTTCCACAATTAATTATAAAAAACTGCAATGAGTTATATTCCCTCGCAGCGCGGGAACACGTTCATTACATTGCATCAGAATCCAGGAATTATAATTTAATATCAATTGTTATTTAATTAAAGTATTATTAAAATTTTGTTTTTTTGGATCCACCGTACTTAATTCATATGTTAGCAGAAAAAGAATCTATACTGTATAAAGATCACATTTCTTATCGCTTTTAACTGAAATCAAGTAATAAGACGCGCTATAACAATAGTTTAGTGTACATTAATACTTTACTATATATACGAGTGTCGTTTAATATTTTCTCATTAGAACATATACGAGTATATCAGTATTATTAAATCTGGCGTTCGACATGATTTGGATAAACTATATTTTCGGACTCCTCATATTAAACGTGATCTCTTGTTCACCAGCGGTAAGAAGTTTCGTTTTAAAAAATATATTGTATAAACAGAAAAAAAATGAACTTTATATTTATATTAACTAAGTTTGTTCTTGTCTTGTATTTGAAGTAAGACAAGAAGGATATCTCCATCCTATATTTTGACCCAGATAGCTCTACCATATCTTTTCATAAAAATTTTAGCCAGTAGGTACTTAATGCGTTTATTAGTCTGTACCAATTTATTTTCTATAAATATTTAATAGTAGCTGTTACCCGTGACTTCGTCCGCGAGGGCTTTAGATTACAGAGCTCATAAGAAACTCCTTCAATGGAGCTTCTTATGAGCTCTGTAATCTTGTTCATCTTTATTTTTTAAATTGCTCTCCATGAAAAACCCTTATATAGTAGATCTAAGCTATACTATACCAAGTATAGCTTAGATCCTACGTGAAAGTTATTTCTTAATATTGGTTAACATATGTATTTTGATAAGATTCGGATAAGTTACTTTGAAGATTATCGACAACAAATAAACTTATAAAGTACAGATATCAGTGTATCGTATCGCACCCGCTGCGCTGCGCGGGGCTCTACAACCGCATTCTTTTATTATTTTCATTAGATTAACATTTTTTAATTCGGTTTATCTTTTGAATAGAATGGCCGATTTTAATAATTTCACTGGTGTTGAAACGGTTTTCAGTAAAATATCATTAAAACTATTAATACACACATGTGTATTAATCCCAAATTCATACATATGAATAATGTGGTCTGATTATTATGGGCACTTTTATGAACTTTTAAAATATAAAAAAGTAGTTATAGTGTCGTAACTATAGTAGATGGACATATGGTACCGCGGACTTTCTTGAAAATATTGATACTTTTGATAATATTGTAGAATATTTTTTGTACTATCACCGTTTGAAAATGTTTCCTTTTTAAAGTATTAGTATAGTACACTAATAGTTTAAAAATGAAACATTTTACTTTAATAGATGATGTCTTAAGTATAGATATAGATTTGGCCTATTTTGTGAAGTTTTGTAGGTAATTCGTATTTTTTCGTTATCTTTACATACATATTTTTTTAATAAGTTGGTGAATATTTGTTTCAAGACTGAGCCGTTATTTTTTTACTTTAGTCTTTCTGTCCTCATCAATGTGACGCAAACTGATGCGAGGGAAGATCTGCTGACTAAAGTTATTAAAAGTTAGATGTAAAACAAAAATAAATAGCTCCGGTGGTTCCTTGATCTTTTTCTTTTTCTATGAACTGAATAATACAGTCTTTATTCCAAGTCATCGTTGCAACGTTTTCCATAAAATATTATATATAATACTAAAATACTATAAAGTATATAATATACAATTAAAAACATTTGAATAAAACACCTAGACAATAATTGTATATGGTACTTATATATAAAATAAGTCTGGTGGTTTTCACGTCTGCGTCTGTATGCGTGCATAAATAAACAGATAAACGAACAAAAGATACTTTTTAATATGTTTCAGATATCGCATGGGAAAAACATTAGAATTCAACGATCATTAGATACGGGTAGAATTGAAGTTAAGGACCCGAAGGACCCGAAATATGTAGAATTGGCCAATTTATCAATGAAGAAATACGAAAGTGATACTGGATCAAATCAAAGCTATTTGGTATTACAAGTGACAAGAGCGACTGAACAAGTGGTGGCAGGACTACTTACCAATATTGATTTTTATGTTTTACAATCTGGTATTTTCAGCCCTGATGTTATTTTGAGCTGTTATTCAAGCATTGTTGAACAATACTGGGTGTCCAAAACACACATTACCGTCAACTGTCATCGAGTTAATTAAAATTCAAAGGCTTGCTGTAAAAATAAAAGGGAGAAATGAAATGCTCACAAATAAATTAAAAAGTTAACGTTGCACATGTATTTTCTTTACGTTATCATAATTAAGAATATAGTTCTACGAGAACTGAGCGGTATATGGTATCGAGTTTTGAAGATCGAATGGCAGTTTATAGAATACCTTATTGGTTTCAGGCGCTACAACTAATATACTTTATTATTCGTTGTTAAAATTTGGAAAATAACTAATCGTAGAAAAGCTTGATTATTTATATATGTTCAATGAATGTTCAAACTCATTTCGTAAATATAGTAGACAAGGTGGACCGTGGAACATATAAAAGTCTTTGCCGTCACGGTGTATAAGGGAGGCTGTACTTAAGGGTCCAACATCCTAAGTTATCATAAAGCGAGTAAATAGTTATACCATCTCACTTGAGCCAGCCTGTATCAGAACTGCAAATAATTGGCTACAGCACAGCTTATACGCTTAAAAGTAAATACATCATATTTTTGTTTATTAAAATATATTTTTTAATTAGAAAAACTAATCGTGGTCATAAGTTGGTTCAATTCCTTGTGCAATCGCATGATCCATAGATGATCGTTCCTGGTCTGGGTGCTCGTTGTGTCCGTTCTGTGTTTGTAAACCCTCGCGAAATAGAGGATATTCTCTATATAGGGAGATGTTTCAAAGAAATAAATATATTATTATAATTTGTTGTCCCTAGACACCTTATAAAATATGTGCTAAAATAATCTTATAATAACTAAACATAAACATACCATGTACAGGCAATTAACATTAAAATCAATTAAAGTCTGTTACTGAAGAATGGTAAACATTTACATCAGTTATAAACTAAATGTTAACCCAATGCATATTGCTGAGGTAACAGTGACGTCAATTCTCACGGCGCTTGCCATGGGCAGGTATCGGAATCCATTTCTGCTACACTGACGGAAACGTTTATGCTTCACTCACAGGTCACCTGGATTCACTCTTCGAATTCTTCAAAACCAAAGCTAGTTTTCGTAAAATTAATTATAATTGTAATTAAAAGTTACAAAATCATGTTTAAATATTTTTTTGGTAGGATCGCTGTAAAGAGAGTCCATAGTTTAAATGATCTCTTAAGATATTTCATTGGTAGTTCATTGATTCCATTGCTATAAAAATTGTGGGAGCAAGAGTCAATAAACGCTTTGAAGGCGGTTTGGATTGCCTCATGGAAATTGAAATTTTTCCTTACAAAAAAATATCCTCATTTCTAGAATAGTGGTAATCAGTTGGAGCAAGGTACGGGGATTACGATAGGTGTGTATTGGTGTTTCTGATGCAGGAGTAGGAGATAGCCATTGTTCAGTCTCTATTGTTTAACAGGCAGCTTTTCTATCATTGTTTGCAATTGTTCTCTTTACAGATATGTCGTAATTGTCTGAACAGATCTTAGGAAGCTGTAGTATATGACATCCGCACTACTCCACCAAACACTCACCAGTAACTTTCGCTTGGGACAGGATTTGGCTGGTTCTCCTGGTGTCAATTACTGTGATGAGCGATTTGATTGTCGTACAGGATCCATTTTTCATGACAAGTTATAATACGAATCAAGATCCCTTCATTATTGTGGCGGTTCAGTAAAATAACGCAGCACTCAAGGCGTGACGGTTGGTGGGCTTCACCCAATTCTTGTGGTACCCATCTCTCAAGATGATTTTATCACTCACACCGAAGCCTGCTACTAGCTAGCTACTAGGTTTGCGATGGACCTGCTTCCACAATCGCTTTTAATTATTGATTATTAACTACCGTCTCCGGCCTTAGACGGGATTTGTTCTGTAAATCAACAATTCCAGAACGGAAACCAACAAGGAACCATGATTTATTTATAGATCCCTGCTCATTCGCATTATATATTGTAAATTTTTAAAATATTATTTTTCAGAACACGGTTATATAGTACTAGAACTGTCAGAACCGTACGTGCAAGTACGAGCCGGTACCAACACTAAACTGAAGTTTCTAGTTTCACCTACGGATCACGAGTCTTACAATAAGAAACAGACTGTAGCGTACTCCTCCTACTCCTTCAATAGCGAGGTTCTAGACAAGTCCAGTACTTTCATTTGACAATACATTATTAAAACATTTGTATTTTCTCAGAATTATTGAAGATCTATTTGAGGATTCATGAGATGAGCGATGATTTTAAATAAAATTAAATAAAATACATACTATTTAAAAATGTGATTTATTAATATAAAAAACATTAATTCTGTCGTTCTTGAATACATTTGTCTTATAATTTAATTAAACTCTACAAGGACGGAATTCAAAGATATATTTAGACAACATCCCTTTCATTGACACCCACACTAGCACCAACATTACAAATAAAAAACTTATATCTTATTTATTAAAAATCTTCAAATAGTTAATTATTATTGATATCATAAATCTTTACACTTTTTGCCTTATTTTAGAAAATTTATAGTTAAAACTCCCAAGATTCAAGCCATTTCAAGCCAGTCATGGTAGAGTTAGTCTCGTGAGCCAAGGGCCCGCTCATGCCGTACGCGAGAGGTGAAAACAAATAGAAACTGTATATAGTTGTAGATATTATTAAACCCATCACGCAGTGATATAGCGTTTTGCCCAACTCTGGGCTTAAATAGCTCTTGATACTTTGTAGCAAATAAACGGTCAGAGTACCTGAAATATTTATGTTAAATCATATTTTTTGTTTCAAAAAAGCTCGTGTAAATGTTGAACATAGATGAATGCATCACCCGTACCGGTAAGCATGGAGCTGAAGACCAGAGCCGGGAAGTAGTGGTGGAAGTAAAGCACGCGGCCCATCGCCCAGAACGGTACGTAGTGCAGCGACCAGCCGCAGAACAGCCAACCCGATGACACCAACAGCGGCCGCGCTGGGGACACGCACAGTGGCAAACCTAACACTATGTTTAAGACTGATGCCACCATATGGCAACCCTAACACTATGTTTAAGACTGATGCCACCATATGGCAACCCTAACACGACGTTTAAGACTGGTGCCACCATATGGCAAACCTAACACGACTTTTAAGACTGATGCCACCATATGGCAAATCTAACATGACGTTTAAGACTGATGCCACCATATGGCAAACCTAACACGACTTTTAAGACTGATGCCACCATATGGCAAATCTAACATGACGTTTAAGACTGGTGCCACCATATGGCAACCCTAACACGACGTTTAAGACTGGTGCCACCATATGGCAAACCTAACACGACGTTTAAGACTGGTGCCACCATATGGCAAACCTAACACGACTTTTAAGACTGATGCCACCATATGGCAAATCTAACATGACGTTTAAGACTGATGCCACCATATGGCAACCCTAACACGACGTTTAAGACTGGTGCCACCATATGGCAAACCTAACACGACGTTTAAGACTGGTGCCACCATATGGCAAACCTAACACGACTTTTAAGACTGATGCCACCATATGGCAAATCTAACATGACGTTTAAGACTGGTGCCACCATATGGCAACCCTAACACGACGTTTAAGACTGGTGCCACCATATGGCAAACCTAACACGACGTTTAAGACTGATGCCACCATATGGCAACCCTAACACGACGTTTAAGACTGCTGCCACCATGTGGCAACCCTAAATGGTAACTTGGATAGCCATATCGTGACATATTTCACATGGTTAATTAGTTAAAGAGTGGAAATATCACACATATTGAGAGTAATCTAAATGTCTATTATGAGTATTAAAATACAGAAGTAGTTTGAAATCTTTCACATCTTTCTCTAATATAAGTCTAAAGTTATTAATGTAATCACCACAACTATATTAATTATTTAGAACTTCATTACCTTCTTCTATGGGTGTCCCAAAAGCCTGAGCGCGTTTTTCTCTGATTGAATTGATAATAAACACCAGAAAAAACACACCGAGGAATGCAAGATTCGCCCACCACACTACTGGATTTCCGAGCAAATATATTCTATGGCCACTGCCGGAGAAAAATTGTCCCTAAAAACAAAAATATTTCACAAGTTTTCTTCAATGCACAATTTAAAAATGACACAAGAATTTAATAAAATGATACGTTTTTTACATAATATGATACCGTCTTACCCGGTAGTTAACGGGCCACTGCCAGGGCTGCGACGTGACCTCTCCCTCCTTAGGCTTGAGGCCCGCGTTTCCTTGCAGCATCACGGCGTGCGACTCTAACAAGCGCTCCAAAAAGCCCGACGCGAATACGGAGAAACTCATCTGCGGTACTGAGAGACGGAAACTTGGTATATTGTGTTTAGTTCATGTGGAGCCTCCACATGAACTAAACACAATATAAAGAAGAACACATTTAAAGAAGATTTTTTAAAATTTCTATTACCAAGCTGCGAGAAATATTCATTTAGAACCAAAAATTCAAAACCTACCACCAGCTCTGAAAATTAATTGCCACTGACCTGAGAAGAGCTGGCGACAGAAACCCAGTTGGTTTGTGATATCTATTAATTTTTATATTTGAAGTCATTCTTATATCGTAAATTACTTAAATATATCATAGAAGATATTCAATATAGAAATTACAAATAAATCTTGAGCCCGCCTGGCAGCGACCACTTCGTGCCCACGGTGCATCATCCTCCAAATTTTCGGAAACATTGTAGTATCCGTTAGTACACACGTACCTTTATTACTTTATTTAATTTGTTTAAACGGTGAAACTTGAACGGTTGCTAGGAGTTTGTTAAATACTTGTATACATTGTTCCCAGAAAAGATTTACTCACTTTTTTGAGTTGAGTAACACAAGTAACGCAATCTTGTCTCTGTCCCTCATATTTTATTGTGTATATCACTATTCTTATGTACATATATAAGATTTTCAAATATAATATTTACTGACAAGCCACCGTGAGTGCATTGATTTGCTTAAAGTTTAATTCTAGGGCCCACAGAATATAGTATTTATATCAGCAACCCCGGAGTAGGATACCGTACCGCATTATGTCAAGAAAATAACTATAATAAAATCATTTGGTAACAGTCTCATGAGTGGAGTAATTTTATTTTATTGCCAGCACACGCGGCCGAGCTAAAGTAGGCAGATCATTATCACCAGTTCATGACTGTTTGACTTTATTTCTCTGAAGCTATCAGTGAGTGCTCTGTCCATCGCCCTTCGTGTATGTGACCCACACAATAAGGAAAAACAAACATTTTTAAGTTTCGTAATTTTTCAAATGTTTTTGTTTCTTATTCTAACCGATTTTCTTATGTTTAATATACTCCGTAGACTTATTATATAGAATATTATATGTATCTTTCCGTAGACCTCTGGCAGACTTCAAGTTTTTGCTTGTGTGCTTTCAAAGCCCATGTTTGACAACCATAAGTTAAGATAGGAAGGATGCAAGTATTGAATATTCTGCTTTTGATGACAATACTAATCTCGTTGTTTTTCATGATTTCTCTGAAGGTATTGGACTTTTCCAAGCATTCCCTAATCAGTGTCATTTTCTTTTAAGTTAGGTTTATTGGTGAAACAACTTGTCCGAGGTAGTTGTATTTTCGTTCACTCTGATTGGTTTCATTTTGCTGTTTGTCGTGGCTTTTGTTTTGAGTGTGTTCATCAATAAACTTACCTTGCGGCTTTCGATATCCAATTCCTGAAACATACTAGGTAGCTGACTGGATTGTAAGAGAAAATTATCAAGTCGTCGGCGAACCTTAGATGATTAAATTTTTCACCATTTATGTTCCAAGCCAAACTCATCCTATTTTAAGGTTCTAAATATTTCTTTTAGAACTGTGGATAAATGTTTATGTGATAGCGGATCGCCTTGGCGCACTCCTCTTTTTATTCTTATTTCATTGCCTTCTCTCTCTAGTTCTACTTAAGTGGTGATATTTCAATAGATGTTCCTTATTATTTTTAAGTATGTATGTTAGATACTTTGGTTTTTCAGCACTTTCCAAATTTTCCCGTTCTCGAGTGAGTCGAGTGCTTGATTATAGTCTACAAAGCAGCAATATAGAGGCATATTGAATTCCTTACTCTTTTCTATTAATTGCTTGACTAGAGGGATATGGTCGATTCTTGAATATCCGTTCCTGAATCCAGCTTGATCTCTTGGTTGGTTATCATCTAATGTCTTGGTAATTCTGGTTTAGTCATTGGGGTTGTCATCAAAAAAGACGGAAGGGGAGACTGTACCTATGACAGCACCATTGATAGTTTCATTTAGTATATCATAACTTCTTCCCTTCTTCGATGGCTGTAATGGTAACAGCGCAATACTAATATTTATCTATTTTCATTTTATTACATATCATTATATATATTTTTGTTTCATAGTATGTATGTATGTATGTATGTATGTAAAAGAGTCTTTCAAAACGGAATTTGAGTTGTCCACGACCGCTTTCTACATCAGAGGAAGTCTTTGAGAGAGGAGTAGGCTTGTTTTAAGAAGTTTCAGGAGAATCAAACTGTTAAATATTAGAGATGGTAAAATCTGTAGTGAGTTGATAGTAAGTGGTCGCCGTCGGCTGATGTTCTCCTTTAAATAATAAAAGTAAAATGTAAGTGCACACTCACACTGATCAAATATGTTATCTTCCACGTTCCAGAGCGCGTGCTTGTCCCTGAGGTTGGGGTTGCACGCCACCTCCTGCTGCTCGAAGCCCCACTTCGGCAGTTGTTTCCCGGTCGTCGTTAGAGCACACGCCTGACATGTTTTAATTTGTAATGAACAAGGTATGCAAAGTTTAAGAATTAAAAAACTCTCAATTTAAAGATTAGAGTAAGTTTGTGGTGCATATATGTATATAAATATATTGGCTTTTGAGACAAATGCTCTACAAACTGATCAAATTATGAAAAAAACTTCAATATATTCGCAAATCATTCTTGGAGTGTAAGTGTGGAGTGTAATATAATGATAGCTCTTGGGTATGGTATGTATGTTCACACACTGCTGAATTTGATGTATTCCTTGACGCTTGTACCGATGTTTCTCTTTGTTTGACTAATGCATGTATTATTTGTATTCCTTTAACAATATTGTGTAAGTTGGTCTCAATAATGGACTCTCACTTTCCTATGAGGTCCTCAAATTAACTAACAATGATATTATGGTAAGTTTCCGTATACAGGCGTCATTAACTGGCCTGCAATGGGCTGACTACATTCAAATTGTCAAGAGAGAGCTAGAGGAAACTAACAAATCTGTAGAACAAACAAACAAACAGAAGCATTAGTACAAGAGTTAGGGACCATATGTCGGATGTCTCGATTGGCGTTCATCGAAGTCCGCAGTTTGGTACCATATTATAAACAAGCCCTATCATTATATTAGATTTGATAAGTCACAAATCCTCGCTAAGAAAAAATATTCCATTCCAAGATTGATTCTCGAGGCTATTGAAATTATAAAACATTCTAATTTCAATAGAGAAAATGGTTTGAGATTATCAACCGGGACCCACTCAGGAATAATATAAAACCAATTATACGCGATCTTAATGCGTCAAAAATATTTTCAAATATATATTTTTTAATAAACAGAGATATTTTAATTTAAGCATATGATATCAAATATATAAATATATTCTACTTACTATAATAGCCCATGTTACCTGTAGGTAGTGCACGAACATCAGTTTACTCCTCACAGTAAGTACTTCCTCCCCGTCCTTCGCACCCGACACCACAATCTTCCACACGTCGTTAGCGTCCCCCAGCCCCTCCTAAGGTCACACAGAGATAACACGGAGACAGCACATGCGGTAGGTGTCATTCTCTTGACGGAGGTAAGAATCAAGGAGAACCACAGATAGATCTCTGGGGAGCAGCGCTGACATCACCTGTCTCATTTACTGGCAACGGCTTTTTAGATAAAAATTCAGCATATTTCTTCCTATCCTCGCGATTTTTCAGCCTATCCAGTTTTAAACACGCAGGCTTTATCACTGTGGATGCAGAGGTACCCTTCCAAAAGAAAGTGTAGCCACCTCATCTCCCACCAGTTCTTCTTCATAGACAAGATGCTTTTCGCTGAGCACAAGCACATCCACGTTATAGAGATGAAGTTCTCGTTGTCATCTCGACCAATGAGCGGTCTCACATTCCACGCGCCATGTCATGACGAGGGACTCATGATAGGTTTAATACGTTTAGAACTATCA
The DNA here is from genome assembly GCA_963555665.1 of Dircenna loreta. Lineage (NCBI taxonomy): Eukaryota > Metazoa > Arthropoda > Insecta > Lepidoptera > Nymphalidae > Dircenna > Dircenna loreta. The sequence continues at coordinate 232,367 of OY743087.1, forward strand.
TGGTATCGACTACTTCAGTCACACTCCTAATTGATATGTGAGAATAAATTAGATCTAAAGTCAAGCGTGGTGACGAAAAGAAGACAATAATAGCCAACTACGCCGCCAATACTTCTATCATGCTCTCATATTTAGAAGGTCTTAAAGGATTGCAACTTTAAACAACAACACAATAACTATATAGTGCCTTAACTTCGGACAAGAACGCCAACAGACAACACCTTGGAAGTGATGACAGGTCTCCCTATCATCAGCATATTCCTTAGTATTAAAATAAGCCTTAGATATGAGTACGCGTTTAGTTAAAGCTTTAATTTTATTTTCCACTACATGTTTTAATAATAATGCCGACTATACACTGTTTAAATATTAAAGCAACGCGGATATACGAAATATAAGTTATTTTAAAAGGAGTCCTGCGCTGCCCGCGCACTCCCGGCTCTCCTTACCTCTCCGTAGCCCGTGACCTGCAGGTACTTGTGTGTGAGCGGCGCGCGCTCGCGGTGTGAGTGCAGGTTCCTGCCCGTGTGTGCGTGCGTGAGTCGCACCAGCTCCCCCCCCCGCACCGCCACTACCGCCGCCCCCTCCCCCACTGGCGCCTCTCGGTCGAAAGGCTTTATTATCCATCTGTTGTTCTCGTCTTTGTGCGTGTATGTCGTAATCTAGGTAAAAATCAAAATCATATAATTTGGTTTTCATGATTGTATTTTATTAATTGTTGAGTGGCGCCGTTATTATGAATGTGGTGTACCTGTTGCTGCCTGGCGCCAGTCCCCGCGGGGTACAGGTGGTGGTGTGAGTGCAGGTAGCCGCCTCCCGCGCGGTGGTTCTTGAGTGTGATCGCGGCGCCGTACGCCAGCGTCCTCGGCGCTCGAGCCTCGCTCAGGGCGCCGCCCGCCAGTGCCGCCTGGAAACCCGACGAGTAGAAGCCGTCGCCGTTGCCGCTGGATTATAACATCGATTTAATTTAAAACATTATTACTTAAATAATCGTGGAGCAAAAAATGAATTAAACGAGCGAGACTCGAACCTACCCGTCCCGTCTGCTAAGTGCTGTATCTACTTGTGTCGTCGTCATTACGATTAGTTAGAATCTTAGCAGAATTAGAATCGAAAATTTAATCGCCGACAACTCCATTAAAACTACTACATACAGAATGTTCAATCCATCAAGATGAGTAAAGAGTCATCATCACAGACGTCAACTATCGTCACACTCGTTTTGGTGCTTTTTCATTCGTTATATTAATTTAAAAGTGAAGTAAGCATAACATGTCCACAGACGATTTAAATAAAAATTTACAAGTTATTACTGGCTCAAGAAAATAAGTACTTCCTTCCTCGTGGGGGAGGATGCCGACCACAACCCTCCAACACTTCATAAAAAAAAAAAATATCTATATTGCAGCACTAAACACCTTACTCTCAAAAATGAAGAAAACTTAACAGAATTAACATATGCACTAAAACATATCAAATGGGATATAGTGGGCGTTAGCGAAGTTAGACGATTAGGAGAAAGAATGGTTTCACATCATGATTTCCTATTTGCTACATCGGAAACACTCCTGGCCACCATGGCGTTGGGTTTATTATAAAGAAACACCTGACATATTGTTTAGAAGGGTTTATAGGCATTTTGGAGCGCATAGTAATGATGAATTAAAAGCTAACAGGATAACAAGACTCATGGTCTATTATACAAGAGTATAGAACAGTCACACCTAGAAACAATAAATACATTTTATCTTCAATTAAATAAAGTTCTGCGAGATCACGCGCATTAAAACTTAATAGTAATGGGAGACTTCAATGGCAAAATTGGAGACAAGCGTCCTGGAGAACACACTAGGCCCATTCACATACTGCAATAAAACTAGAAGCAGGAACGGAAAGAAAAATGAACTTTACACAAGAAAACAACCTTATTATTTTAAATACTATCTATAGGAAAAATAAGAGCAGAATGTGGACTTGGATCTCACCAGACGGTAACACAAAAAATGAAATTGATTTTTTCATGACCAACAAAAACAATTACTTCAGTAACTTCAACGTCATCAACTAATTCAATTTCACCACCAATCATAGGCTGATCAGGGCAGAATTATAAATAAACCAACTAAGGAAACCTAGACCAAGACAAGAACCAGTAAATATAAAGCTGGGGAAACACCAAACAGAATAATTAACAGCCAGTCCTCAGATAAATTGACAAACTTTATAGAAAAGACAAAGAACTAATAATACAAAAACACAATAATACAACTGGTTAGAGAGTATTATAAAATCTGAAACAAAACTGGCTGCAAACACCAGTAGGGAAAACAAACAATGGCTAACAACTACCATTATAAACTTGCTAGAACAAAGGAGCCAGTTAATTAACACAAGAGACGCAAATAACAGAAGAAAACATCTAACAAAAATTAACAAAGAAATAAAGAAAAACATAAGAAAAGATAGGAACAGTAATAGAATGAAGACTATGGAAAAAAAAAATAAAAACGGGCGGTGTCAAAAAAGCAAACATGGAACTAAAGAAATCTGTAGCTCAGTCTACAGATTTCTTTAGTTCCATAAGTATAAATAAAAGGCAATAGAGGAAAATAGAACCATAAAGAAAAGACATATCGGAAATTGTAACATCCTATTACAAAGAATTGTATAAAAACAACAATACCTCGCGAGAAGAATTAAATTTGATAGAGACCTCCGATATTCCGAAAATCCTTCACCTAGAAAGCAATAGAATATAATATAGAAAGAATAGACTCACAAAGTAAAGACAAAACACTAGGACCCGATATTTAAGCAACGAGATCTTAATACAAAATAAGCAGGCTATCTTACCAATCCTCATGGGAATATTTAATGATATTATAGATGCAGAAAGTATCCCACAGCAATGGACTGAATCAAACATCATCTTTATATATAAAAAAGGAGATGTACACGACATCGGAAACTACCGTCCAATCAGTCTCATATCTAACATTTCTACAACGGATAGAAGGCTCACTAGTGAGTTGTAGATATCCGATCTAGATGAGCATCAACCCATCGGAACCATCGAACAGGCGGTTTTGCGACTACTCGGTAATTGATCACATTCATGCTGTCCGCCAGGTCTTAGACAAGTACAAAGTTTACCAGCGCGAGTATTACATTTCTTTCATCGATTACACCAAAGCATTTGACTCTTTAAACCATGAAAAATGTATAACCCAGTCTTTTTTATATTTAAACTTTCGTGAATCATGACTATTATATTTATATTTACCCGGCTGTATTCACGTAGAAATTAAATCGGAATGTGCCCGACTAGTTTCGAACCCGTTCGGGGTCCTTAATCATGAGCTCTGAGCGTGGCGGACTCGCGGCGAGAACTGCGTGCCTCAGCTCTCTGGGCCCGACGCGAAGGTGGCGGCGGCGGCGGGGGGGAAGATGTAGTGATGTCATCGGAGGGCTCTTGCAGGTCTTCGTCATTCGTCGTTGTCACCCGTTGTATACACACTGAACTCACTGTGTCACTATTAAAATCTTCTGAATAGAACTTGCTCTTCATTGTATTGATAACCGGTTTCCACGCCGATGGTAAGGTCCAACCACTATCCCTATTGAAGTTCGGTATACGACTAATTTCGATAGCCTCCCGTACTTTACGCGGTACTAAAAACTTTTCCCTTGCTAATACGGACGCTTTGTCAAAACGTATGAAATGCGCCGTTCCCGAATCTAAGACGGGACGATAGCAACCTAGACGTCCCGGAAGTATACAAGATTCCTTGTGAATGCGGGAAGTGTTACGTAGGGGAAATTCGTCGAAACGTCAATATACGGATCACGGAACATATACGTAGTGTTAAAAATTTAGACAGCAATGGCTCGGCGATAACGGAACACGTCTTAGATTCGGGAACGGCGCATTTCATACGTTTTGACAAAGCGTCCGTATTAGCAAGGGAAAAGTTTTTAGTACCGCGTAAAGTACGGGAGGCTATCGAAATTAGTCGTATACCGAACTTCAATAGGGATAGTGGTTGGACCTTACCATCGGCGTGGAAACCGGTTATCAATACAATGAAGAGCAAGTTCTATTCAGAAGATTTTAATAGTGACACAGTGAGTTCAGTGTGTATACAACGGGTGACAACGACGAATGACGAAGACCTGCAAGAGCCCTCCGATGACATCACTACATCTTCCCCCCCGCCGCCGCCGCCACCTTCGCGTCGGGCCCAGAGAGCTGAGGCACGCAGTTCTCGCCGCGGGTCCGCCACGCTCAGAGCTCATGATTAAGGACCCCGAACGGGTTCGAAACTAGTCGGGCACATTCCGATTTAATTTCTACGTGAATACAGCCGGGTAAATATAAATATTATAACCCAGTCCCTAAAGGAACAAGAAATCGAACAAAAATATATCTTTATAAGAAATGTATATCAGCATAGTACCGCTAACTAGAAAAGAAAGGTAAACCATTTACAGTAGAAAAGGATGTCAGACTAGGGAAACCACATTACTCAAAACTATTTTCATCGCTTCTCGAAACCATCATTAGGAGTCTTAACTGGTAAAACGGAATCAATGTCAATGGAACCTCCCTAACACCTCTGAGCTTCGCAGATGATATAGTATTATTTGCTGAAACACTAGAAAATATACAACAAATGATACAGGAACTAGCATACAAAATACACAAAACTACAAAAATATATTGTTAGTATATAATTACTAAAAAAAAAAATCCTTGTAAATAGATACTAAGTCGGTCTGAATAAAAGGCTTAATTATCATTATTATTAATTTATATTATATGAAACTTTATAGGACTTAGTTCTACCGTCTATAGAGAGTAAATAACTAAAGTCTAACAGTAAATCATTTACTACACAGCCCTTATATTTTTTTGGGTCATTAATAAATAAGGTATGTTACCTCTTATTGAGCACTGTGAGATGAATCCAGAAGAAGAACACATACAGTAGACTCGGCCACAGGATCAATGTGACACTCCTCCCGACCAAGTGCTTCACTGTAAGACTCTGAAATGTATCAGTTAAATTGAAAACATCATACTGTTGATTGTAAGATATGTTCTTCTATCTTGAACAGAAATGAATGAATTCTATTGGATTTTTGTTGTTTTATCTATACCAAATAATGTGATTAGGAATTGTACTTTTTATTAAATAAGCTAATTTTTTTATTTTGAAAAATACCATTTTTTTTTAAATTTAAACTTAAAACATATGTTAACATGGTTTTTTAATTTTTTATGAATTATTGTTGTAGACAGCCATAATTCACACTATAAAAGATTTCTATGTTATCCATTAATTAGTGTATACCATCAATACTATATATGGTTTGTAATATTTAAACTATACTGTAATGAATGTTATTCAATCGACACTGTCCTTGATGTAAAAAACTATTTTTAAAGTGTTTTTATGGACGTTTTAGATGTTTTGACTGTTACAAGCCCCATCTTCAACTCAAAATACGTAATAAATATTGCATGCTTAAAAAAATACAGTAACAACTCACTACAGGTTTGGTCAAATCTCCGAGTACATTCCATAGATCAGCTATAGTTCGTAGTCCCACAAATAAAACAACAAACAAGCCTACAAACTTGACAGACATAGTGCAAGCTAGAGATGCACCAAGGAAGAACTGCCATGAGAGCATCCGAGGAGAGAATGGACGCGAACCCTCCTCTGTGAGAGAGTGTACCTGTAATAATTACGTTTTTGGTTAGATAGAAGTTGTTTTGACAATAAAGATAACTTTAAATATATTATTGAATATTCTGGAATTTTTTTGATCTTTTAAGGTGAAGGATATTGTGTGATGTAAAATAATTGGATAGAAATTTAACTGAAATAGTTTCGTATTCACCTTGGCAGCACCATATAAAGAACAGCTCAAAAAGAAAAGAAGTATTGGATCCAGTAAAATATATCTATTTAAGGTTAAAAATCCAACATCTGAAAAAATAAAAATTGATAAAAATATATTCAATTAAAAACATTTTACCATTTTTTAATAGCACCCACATACCACATAATAGAAGTAATGTTCCTAAAAATGTTGCTTCAATTGATTTTGTCATTTCCCACATTGTTAGAAAGGTTAAGGGTATGATAAGGGCTCCCAAAGTAGTACAGAACTGTAAAAATAAATTAGTTGTTATTGTTGGTGATACAGATGACAACATTATATGTGACTTACTCCACAATTATTTTTGAGCAAGTAAGATATAAACATCATAAATTTAAACTTCCTTTCGAATCAACTCACTCACTATGACAGTGATCTTATTTCTATGACATTCATACAGACATGTAGATGTGTGTGTGGTTGCACACTCTTATTGTAATATGCAGTACAGTATTGAACTTTATAGATTCTTAAAAATATTTTATCACTTCCTTATCATGCAATTACCTAACTAAACAACTATCTAAAAAAACATTACCTAACTTAGGTTTTATTTGTGTATGCTCAAATTTTTTTACAAAAATTAAAAATTTCTTATTAATCCATTCAATCAATGATATGTGTAACATCCGCTTTTTTTGGGAGAGTGATTAAAAAATATATAAATAGAACATAAAATATTAGATACAAATAATAAAAGTTATTTTTTTCATCAAACAATTTAGAAAAGTAAACCAACTTACAATTCTCATTCCTTCATATTTGGCTCCGTCATACTTGTCACCAGGTTTCTCAAAAGGGAATGTACCATCATACCCAGTCAGTTTGCCAGAAAAAGCTATTAGCATCTGTAAAAAAAATATATATTTTTTGTCTCCTTATAGAGTTAGAAGAGACAGAAATTAAAGGTTTGCCTCTGTTGCATATTTATTAAGGTGGTGACTTATAAGATTATTTAAAATTACCTTAACAAGACAAAAATATACAAAGGTTACTTCTTACATAGAAATATTTTCTTACCTTTCCAAGAGGAGGATGGACATCAAAAAAGAATGTTCGATTGATGTACCAGCTTGCCATTTTACCAAAATGTGTTTCATCCCAACTAAAACAAAGAAATAAAAAAATATTCAGCTTCAGAGAATAAATGACTTTTTAACTGTTGAAGATTTTAATTTGTTGAGGTTTTAAATACATCAACAATGGACACAAAGTACTTCAGACTTTAGACAGAGTCACTCACCACCAGGTCTAGACCAATAAGAAATTATACCTTAACATAGAAGAAAAACATATTCACAGTAAGAGAGTATAAAAGAGGATATAGTACACTTTTATTGAGAGTAATAATATTTATCTATTAAATATTTCTTTCTATAAAACAGTTTATTATAATTACTATAATAACAGCATTTTCTTATTTTTAAACAGATGTTCTACCCAACCAAAACTGAAAATATGCAAAAATAAAAATATATGAATAGCCACCTATGCGGAATGACGAGCTACTTGGGATTTTCTTTAGGATCTAGGGTCTTTCACAGACTGTATAAAATGTCTTTAATAACTACTTTATGCTGATCTTCTGTCAGAGGATGGTACTACCTCAGTTGAGCCAGCCCAAGCAGTCAAATGACCACAGTCAGCCTCTACCATCTACTTAAACAATAATTTACAGACAGAAAAATTACTTAAAGAAAACAGACCACACAAAAAAGCTGTAAATGTGATATTGTACAAGCATATAGCATTACTACTTACCACACATGGTCTGGCTCCAACACCTTGTAAAAACGTGTGACAAATGTCGCTCCGCAAATTAATCCGAATGTTATCCACCATCTATATAAAAGTTTGAATATCCATATGAACGTTTCTATGTCAATATATAATTAATTAGAACAAATTTGCTTAGATATAACCGATAAGGAATAGGTTTACTATATGTTAAATATATATATGATATCGTTTTACTTTAAACATAAAGATACAGAATTACGAAAATAAATATTAAAATAGCAATTTTACTAATTACATCTTAGCACTTGTTGTTGTTGATAAGAACTTTTTATTTTCTTTCATTTCTTTTTCTTTTGTTTCCAAAAGGAATAAAAATTACTAATTTTTCACATAATTTAACTAAGTAGATGTATAACGGTATTTAAAATTTCGTATTCTTGAACCTTCTGAATTCAGAAACTGTCAATGTCAAATTGAAAGTGTAAATGCTAGCTACGTCACCAACATCAGAATAATTCATCAAGTCATTCAATCTAAACTTATCCTAAATATATACATGCATAAATAAGAGATAAAAATAAAAATAAAATGTAACCCAATAATATATACATATGAATTATTTTGTATACGTTTTATATATGCATAATTTATAATATCATTTGAAGTTAAGCATCCTGAACGTCACTGTCAGTCAGTCTGTCAGGTGTCGATGTCATAATAATGAAAGTCATAAAATAATAAATATAAACATTCGTAAGTTATGCCTCATTGTTGATTAATTGTTGATTCATTCCTTACATTACACGGTCTCATCGTCTCATTCTCAGTTGATATTTACAGCGATGACCTCGTCCAATTAAACGTCATGCAGCTGTTTTTGTGCGTGTTATTTAGTTATTGTTTAATTAGTAATTGTTTTGGAGACTTGAGTATCGAAAAGAAAGAGAAATTTCTCAACGGATTTCTTGAATATTTAAATAACTTACCAAATCAACTTTATTCATACGAAGAAGGTTATATATTAAATGCGCAAAAAACAGTAAGTATACATTAGAGAATTGATATTTATATTTCCAAGGGTTATCATAAAATAGACCTTTGCTGTTATTATCTTGTCTTTATAATAAAAACTATATGATGTAGGAATAAAAAAATGATAATAATGAAATGTTTTTATTCATCAAAGTGAGTAAATATAACAAAAAGATTATTTTCTGGATACCCTAAAACCAATGTTTATAAAAAATTAAATAAACATTCCTTTTTTTTTCAAAATTTGTTACAGTGTTTCTTATAAAATAAACAAAAACTGTGGCTATAAGTGTCCTATTTCATTTTTTTTGTATCATAAGCTCAAGAAACCCCATTAAAAGATTAAAGAAAATAAATTAAAATAAAAAATAGTTATAAATAATTCATAAAACTCTGGTGTAATATATTAGCTAATCAGGCCATGTTTCTTGTTTTAGTGAATTGCAAATTGAAAATTTTACAAATAATTTATACCATTTTGTCCTTAAGAATGATGTATTATTATATTCATTGTTTATTAGAATTTTCTATTCAAATACAATTATATTTATTTATGTTTATTCTTTATTGTACATCATTAAAGGTACATAATAATATTTACTCATTAATAAATAAATATAAAACATGTATTGTTATTTACAATAAATATTAAGTAATACACTAATCATTACAATATAGGAAATACATTATAGATTAGGAATAATGTATGTAGGTAATAAACATATGAGTTATTGCATATAAGTCTTGTCAGTTTTCTTCTGATGAATACTTAATATTATTTTACAGATTTACTAAATATAGCTAAAGATTTAGATTTTCTGATAAGGAGAGGCAACATGTTTCATATTTTTTTTTGCATACATTGTGAAGGAGTATTATAAAATTTAGTCATGAAATTATTGTACTATATGTAGGAAAAAAAATCTTTATCTTATAACAATTGTTAAACTAATGATACATATTGTGTGATATGTTGTAACCTTTGAATGTTTTAGAATGATGCAAATTGCTATAATGTAGAGACATTGCTACTCTCAAGACCTATAGACGATATAGACAAATCAAAATATCAAAAATGCATTACAACCATACTTGACCTTGAAGATAATGGAATAAGTATACTGAATAACCAGCATAACTGTGAAGATTCAGATTTAATTTCTCAGCCAAAACAAAATGAAGATACCAATCTTGAAGTGGTGGTTGATGAGACTACTACAGCTAAGGTTGTAGCTGGCCATGAACCAGTGCAACTAGATAATGAAGTGCAAATTAACACCGGGGTCAGTAATATATTGACCAATAAATAATGTAATTTATGATTGTCTTATAACATAAAAATGATTGTTGTAGGTTACTTCTGGGGAGCAATTCATTGCTGTGCCCAGAAGGAAACCTGGTGGTGTATGTATGGGTTGTTCAAGTCATGTTAACCCTCAAGCTCAAGGGGTTGCAGAGTTGGCAGCACTTGGAGTGAAACATTTGGATATACATGAACAGAATGTTAAACATTATCTTGAAGCAGTTATAGATGTTGAAAGACAAGTGCAAGTAAGTGTTTTTAAATTTTAAGAAGTATTCTTCTTAAGATATGTATATATTTTTACACAATTAAGACAATAACTTAATATATTTATAGGCTGTTAATGGTGTACGATATATCCTAACACTTCAAGTAGGATATAACACTTGTGCAACTACAAGTGAGGTCTGTGTTGAAAGTAAAGTCTGTAAGATATCAATACTTGAAAAGAGTTGGGTAAAACTACCAGATGGTTCAAAACATAGAGCAATTTTATCTAATAATTGTACTCAAGAATGGATATTTGGAGATGAGGGAGAAGTTATTTCAAATGGCGCCGTAAATAATGAAGCAAAAGATATTGAAATTAATACAAAACCTACCCCTGATTATGATAATTCTGCAAACACTGGTTCTATTAATGATATATTGACAGCCGTTCATAATACTAAAGTCGAATCACAGCCAAACCAAGTCAAATATATTACCTTTGACGAAATGAAACAAATAGAGGATCAAATAATACCTCACGATCGAATTACAACAACCTCAGGTATAAAAAAACCAACAGAGTCGTCGAATATAAATGTTCACCACATTAACGAAGCACAAACAGTTAAACATGACAGAGATAATTCTGTTCCGTTAAAAGACCCTCTATATCAAGAAAATGAATTTTTAAGTGAAGATAAAAGGAAAGCGATAGACGATTTAATAAAATTCTTTGACTCTGTTGGTTTTGAAAGTAACCAAGATAAATTACCAAGAGTAAGAAGAAGTTACGATCATGATTTAAAAGTGATGGCTCTGACTGAAAAGATTCATAAAATAAAGAAGAATATACAAAATGCTAAATATGTGTATGCTCTAGCACAAAATATGGTATATTATCTCAATGAAATGGACTTTGAAATAAAGACCCGAGTCCTTCAAGAAGTTATAACTGCAGAAGAGGAACTGGTAAACCACCAGCAATTTTTCTATTTACAGGCACGTGTGGTCATTCCATGTGCCAAAGCAGATTGCGGAGACAGTGAAGGGGATATAAAAATTTGCAATGGAATTATTGAAGTAATGGACAATGATACACCTCAAGTTCTCAATGCCTTTTGCTACGATGACATGAAAAAGAAAAAAAATACCAAACCTGTAAAAGTTTCTTTAAGTGATCCAGTTTTATTGAAATTAACTAAAGAAGCCCTAAAAAAAATTGAGACCGATACATCTTATTCATATGCCATGAAAATTGAAAAAATAATACAAGCAACAACACAAAAAACTTCTGGTAGTCATACTAAGATCATTTTTAGTCTCGCATATACAAATTGTAATAAAACAATTCCATATATAAAAAGAACAAACTGCACTGTCATTCAAAATATGGATGCGAGTATTTGCGAAGTTACTATACATGAACGACATTGGTTAAAAGAGAAAAAAATCACATATACCTGTACACAAAGACCTTTTGATGAAAGATTTTCTAGCCAAAAACAACTAGTAACGGAATCTACCATGTTTCAGGATCCAAAGATTTTGGAAATGGTTCAAGAAGCTTTGCAATATTTAGAAAATAAATCGAATAGAAATAATAAACAAAAGATTGTCGAAGTGAAATCTGTGTCCACTCAGCTTGTAGGTGGATTAGTAACACAAGTCAATTTTGTGGTTGGTTACACTGACTGTACTAATGAATTTGTAGTTGATCCTAAATCTTGTAAATTATTGGAAACTGAGGCGTTGCGAAAGTGTCACGCGGAAGTGTGGGATCGGCCATGGCTCGATGAAGGAAGACAAATGAATGTTACTTGTGATGATTCTCTTGATGAACCACCTACTGTTTCAAGAAAAAAGAGATCAACAGATTTAAGGTTTGTTGGAGGTGCAGAAAATAGAGATCCAGAAAATAGTATTTATAAAAAATTGGCTCAGGAATCTTTAAAACAGTATTTACAAGAAAAAGAACTTGATGAAATATATGAAGTTTTGAAAATTGACAAAGTTACTGTACAAGTGGTCGCTGGTACATTAACCCGAATTGATTTCAGGACAGCCCGAAACAATGACAATAAAGAGATTCATTGTCATTCTAAAATTTGGGAAAAACCCTGGATAAATTTCAAAGAAATAAATGTTACTTGCGATGATTTACTTAATAACGTACGTACCAAACGTTCTTTAATTGGCAACCGAATAGTCGGAGAAGTAAACGATGTACAGTTAACAAAACTTGCTGAAAAATCATTAGCCAAATATCTTAAAATATCTAACAACAAACAACATCATAAAGTCATTAAAGTACAAAGTGTAACTAAAGAAGTGGAAGCGGGAAATTCGTACATAATAGAATTTAAAGCTTCTCCAACGAATTGCAAACTTAATGATAATTTTGAACAAACATCATCAGATTGTACTTTATTAAACGACACCCATGTTATATCTTGTAAATCAAAAATTTGGGGACAAATATTTAAAAAAGAGGAGAAAATAGAAATTAACTGTGACATGAGTAATGATCAGACATTTAAAAGAGAACTTAAATATGGTGTGGTGAAAAGTCAGGTTCCGGAAAGAGCAGTTTTGGAAAATCCAAAAGAAATAAAATTTCGCGATATGGCAGAACTATCTCTTAAACATTTTCTTCAAAATACTGGTTCAAGACAACATCATAAAATTGTATCTATAAAGAAAGTTCTGACTCAAGTGGTGTCGGGATCTTTGACAAAACTTAATTTTATCATCTCACCAACGAATTGTCAATTAGACAGCAAATTTGAATCAACTTCCTTGAACTGTGAAGTATTAGATTCGTCTAACCTTATTTCTTGCCATTCATCTGTCTGGCGTCAAGCGTGGTTAGATTATTCAAAAATAGATATTAACTGTAATAAGAATTCTTTAGACAATATGAAGAATAAAAACCACAAGGAATATATTCCATTGGATGTACAAAATAAAACTAATTTAAGAACCAAACGAGAAGCGAAAGGAAGGCTTGTTAAACGTGATCCAAATAACCTTGAATATAAAAAATTAGCTGAGGAGTCTCTGCAAAAATATTTGCAAGATAATAATATAAAAAACAAACATCAAGTTACATCAATGACTCAAGTTACAACCAAAGTAGTTTCTGGGAGGATTTATCATATTGACTTTATTGCATCCCCCATATGTCCTCGTGTAAGTCCTAAATCCATTATGTGTAATGATAATAAAACAGACACACTATTCTGTAGCACAAAAATTTGGAACCAACCGTGGAAGGCTCTCAAGAAAATTGATGTTGAATGTAATAAAGAAAATAGTGAGGAAAATGACAATAGATCTAGACAAAAGAGAAGTATTTTCCTTGGAGCTCCAAAAAAAAGTTACGTCAATAAATTAAATTACAAAACCTTGGTTGAAGAAGCAGTAAATAAATATCAAGAACTATCAAATTCAAAATATATGCATAAGATCATCGAGATACATGATGTTAGTGAACAAGTTGTTGCGGGTATGTTAACTAAATTGGAATTTTCCATCTCCCCGACCATATGTTTGATTGGAGATACTGCTTTATATATTAATGATTGTAAATTGAAAACACCAGAAGCGAAACTGAGATGTCACGCTGACGTGTGGGTTCGACCTTGGATAAAATCGTCGAAAGACATATCAGTAACTTGTAATGAGTATCCTCAGACACCCGCTATTGATGTCACATATAATAAAGATTTAACAAACAGAAATAAAAGACAAGCTACTCCTGAAGAAGATTATGTTGATGACGATACAAAGTTCTATTATGCCGACCGAGCTGTACAATATATAAATGAAAATTCCGACACCAATAACTTGCAGAAATTAATAACCATACACGCATTTCACGGTAGTACAAACATGGGAGTTGGCATGATAAGAATGTTTATAGAGGTAGGATATACCTATTGCTTACGTCATGAAGATGAAGCTAATTTGCCCACGTGTGACGAATTATCTGGCATGTATCACAGACTTTGTCATGTTCGGTTGTGGCCATCACCTGATGATGAATTAGTGATACAAAGTTTAGCTGTAGTATGCGATGATGAAAAAGAATTTAAGAGTGTTACAGGAATATCGATAACGAATCTGATTAAAGAATCTATAAAAGCACTAGAAGGATCACCTAAAATTAGAAACAAGTTGGTTCATCAAGGAGATCCATACATTGTTCCTAGCCTAGATTCTCGAACGGCTACGAAGTTAAGTTTTATAATAAGAGCTACAAATTGTTCTAAATTCGTAGATGTAGAGAAACACCGTTTTATGTGTTACGTTGATAAGTCTCGGCTTCCAAAGTCTTGTACATCTCATGTTTGGATGACATCAAACAGTAAAAAGATAAGGAGAATTAGCACCAATTGTGGTAAACCATATCAATATCGTAGTAAACGCTCGCTTTCGGCAGACACAAAAAACACAACATCTGACGAGATAATAATCCAAAATTTGGTAAAAGCATCTTTAGAAAAATTAGAAATGTCTTCAATACATAAGTATAAACAAAGACTACTACAGATAAATAGTTTTTCCTCTAAAATTACAACTGGTAGATTAACCACCATAGATTTTGATGTAGGATATACGAACTGTCTAAAATACGAATGGGTTGAGAATATCACGGACTGTGAGTTTATAGAACATTTAGCAAGAAGACATTGCGTATCACAAGTTTTAGAACGACTTTGGGTAGAAAATGGTAAAGAAATCACGGTAAGTTGTGAAGACGACGAAACACCTTTGGAAGCGCATATTGATTTCGAAAGTAGCGATAACAGAATGATTTTGGCAAAGGAGGCTTTGAAACATATAGAAGCTAAATATCCACACCCTCGAAAACAAAAGGTTGTGCGGATATTCTCATTAGAAACGCAACTAGTTGCTGGGATACATTACAGACTAAAAATTGAAGTGGGCTTCACAGACTGCCCGGCTTTGAGTATGAGAGACGATTGTAAATTAGTTAGTGATATAGGGGTCAATAAATTTTGTCGAGTAAATATTTGGGAACGGCCTTGGTCAGAACATCCACCATTTTATCGAGTGTCATGTGATTATCAAGATGCTACATCTAGGGATCTATATCTTTACATTCAAGCTGAGCGCTTGTTTTCCAGTTTTGTAACGACTTATAAACCAGATTATGTTAATAACCAAACAGAAATGATAAAAAGATTTAATATATTCAAAGATAACGTAAAAAAAATACACGAATTAAACATTCACGAGCTTGGAACTGCCACGTATGGGGTCACCAGATACACAGATATGAGTTATGAAGAGTTCAGATCCCAATACATGGGTTTGAAACCAAGCTTACGAGTACCAAATGATATTCCAATGAGAAAAGCAGATATTCCAGAAGTGGCTCTTCCCGAAAACTTTGATTGGAGGCAGTTAGACGCAGTGACTGAAGTGAAAGACCAAGGCTCTTGTGGCAGTTGCTGGGCGTTTAGTGTTACAGGTGAGTATTTTTTTCTATTTTGATCTATTATATAATTTGAATAAATAAAGCCAGACAGAATAATAGACGAGACGAAGCTTCTTAGCATTCCATGGATTCACCGTGCGGGTGCCGGGCCCATCACGTTGCAGGGAGAGGAGTGCAAACAGCTCCTGGAACTTGCGACCCAGGTGTAGGTTTAAGGGGCCCCTTTAAAATGCGCATTAACTGGCTGCGCTCCTCTCCCTACCTAACCAAATTTGGAAAGAACCTACCAATGCCGCCTTTGAAGTACGTTCTAGAAATGAACTTATTATAGTTCTAGAGAGGCCAAGATCTTTAAGTAGGTTATAGAGAGATTTCGCCGTTATACATCTCGCTCCCACTTTTACCGCGTACAAATTAACTATATACCTATTCCTGGTCAGTTCGTAATACTTGTTTACTTTAATTGTGTGATCTTTGGGTTTGTTTGTTTCCCATGGAACAGTAAGGTCCACAAGTATCACGCGCTTAACCTGTCTAGAGTACAGGTATATGTCCGGTCTGGATGACGAGATAACAATATCCTCAGGAATCCTATACTGTTTCTCATACGTATCCATCATTATAGTCCAATCGCGAGGCGCCTCCAAGATAGACTGAGGCTTTTGTTTTGTTTTTTTGAACGAGCCTTTAATGAACTCTATGAATCTTTTGGTGGTTGTTATACCCTTTTGCGCTCTAGCTACTGAAAGACTAACCGCTTCATGTATGATTTCTAATACTTTATCATGGCGCCGCGAGTATTGACCTTTTTCCAATAGCACCCTACACCCTACTAACAAGTGTTTAGCCGTTCCTACTGCCTCCCCACAGATATTGCAAGACTTTTCGGTAGCTTTACCCCATTTTACTAAATTACTTTGATCTGGGAGAGTCATTTGGAATGCATTTAGATAGAAAATTAATAAAGCTGAAATAATATCAAGACATTGATTATCTAACATGATCATGTCATGATGTAAGTTATTTTGTAATATTCAATGCTCCACGTGATGATTGGGGTGCGACCGACTGACCAGATCTACAACCAAGGCCCCTGTGACTCGTAAAATGTATTTAAACAAATAAAACATAATCTCTATCATTTTATAATGTTTGATATTTTTTATTTTTAATTCTCGAAAGATGATTCGTAGATTATTTTTTAATTGCTGAATGACATAAGACGACACACAAAATAGACAGACACTTGTGTTCTCCTAAGTAGAATAACTAATTAAACATGTTAGGGTCATGTTGTATGTACGTGTCTCTATAAAAAAACATCATATTGTCTTCAGGTAACATCGAGGGTCAGTACAAGGTGCAGACGGGACAGCTGCTTTCTTTGTCGGAGCAGGAGTTAGTGGACTGTGACAAATTAGACGACGGCTGCAACGGTGGTCTGCCGGACAACGCTTACAGGTTTGATGTTACGTCTGCACAGACAAAATTATATACTCAAAAATATGTCACACGGTCTGTATACTGCAATATACTCGTAAGATGTCACTGCTTTCTAAAGATATAACATATTTCTAAATTACGGAAATGGCTTGATCTTAAATCCAGCGCTGCTACACTTATATGGCAAGGTGTTTTCCATCACCAACAACACGATGTCTTCGATTACCGGATAAATTTAGTTTTTCACGAACGGGGACTGAGATTAAAAGTTGAACCCGTTCCCTGTCATTCAAAGACAAAGCACCGTTTCACCAAATAGTTGACAGCCCCAAATATAAAAAAAAATAATAAATTTTAGCTTGAAGTAGGTAGATGTTTATAGTTTTATGTGTAATCAGATTTTCCTCATGATGAAGTTAAGTCCCGAGGCCAAGTCGTGATCTAATTATTAATTACCAAGCAGCTCATTTGACAATAACAAGTGATAATATTTTATCATACATGTTATTTACATATACATATGTTGATAAAAATAATACGTTAAAAGATTTCTTAAATAATATTCATTTTCTTAAATAATAATAGTAAACATAATTGTATATTCCATGTTATTAAAACATTGGACAAAGGAAGCTTATTTACATACCAATCGGCTGATTAATTGAAAAATTCAATTATTTCCTCCGGACATAGAGCTGGAATTAAAAGCAATTTATCATCTATTCAATGAACGACCGGATAAATATGTCGTGTCCGGAATTAATGAATTATTGATTATATATATTATACTAAAATGATGAAGATGAAGAGTTTGTTTTTTTTTTTAACAATGTGCTATCTGGATTTCTTAATAAACACCACACTACGACTTCTACTTTTAAATAACAAAACAAATTATCTTTTTCGTAAAATACATCAAAAGGTGAGGTGTGGTGAAAGGTGGTTAAAGGGGCCCCTTGCGCATTTTAAAGGTGCCCCTTAAACCTACACTTGGGTCGCAAGTCCCAGGGGCTGTTTGCACTCCTCTCCCTGCAACGCGATGGGTCCGGCACCCGCGCGGTGAATTCATGGAATGCTAAGAAGCTACGTCTCTGTCTTCTGAATTAAAGTTCCGAGAGTATAACTCCCATATGACTCCAGTCACGATCAACAAACAGCTACAGTGTATAAAACATAATATACAGCTAATACTCACTGTCTACACTGACATTGTTACTACGACCCTTCATCTATATGCGGGCTTGTTAAATAATCGTAAGCTGATTTTAAGCCATTTAAGAATAACAAAACTCGAAATTCTTAGATAGTTTGATATCATACAAAATATTTAATTTTACACGAATTTTTATTTACAAAGTTTGACCCTACAAACAAGGCCTTTATCTATTGACCTACGTGTTTTGTTAGAGGTATAGAACATTGAAATGGAATAAAACATGGATGAAGTTTTAAAATTGACATGAAATTGACTTTATTCGAAAGACAATCTTTTGGTATTACAATTAAAATATGATTTCGGGCATATCACCGCCACGGCTGGCTCGAACTTATTATAAACTGGACATCCAATTTTTGATCACTTTATTCAAGATTTGTGGCATTATACTTAGTCTGGCCCTAAATACTGTTACACTTAAAAATAAAATGTTAAATGTATTAACTGCAAATAACATTTATTACTTTTACAGTATGTTAGTTTAGTACATAAATATAAAACAATTAAAAATATATAAAGCTTATTCGAAGTGGTCTCCGTTGGCTGCAATACAGTCCTTTAAACGTTAAGGCTAGTTATCAATAGAAGCACGCACTCTTTCCATGGGAAAATTCTTCACTGTCAATTGTATAGATTGTTTTAGAGACTCTAAATTATCATGGCTTTTAGAACAAGCTGTACTCTCTAAAATTGACCATAAATCACAATCCAGCGGATTGTGATTTATGATGGAGATCAGGACTAGACGACGGCCAGTCTTCAGCTCTGATGAAGTCAGAAACGTTCTCTTCCAACCAAGACTGCGTGGAACGAGCTGTAGGACCCGGCGCCGAGTCTGGCTAGAAGGACCATACTTGGTTATTATTAAACATGGTGTTGTTAAGGGGCTTAACAACCTTCTCAAGAATGGTATCTTGATATACTTGTGCCGATGTTTCGATACCTTTTTCACAAAAATATGGCTCAGCCACTCCTTCATAGCTAGCACCCCACCAAACCATCACTGAAGTCGGATAATGTCCACGTTGCACTCTGTCGACTAATTGGGAAACTTCCTTAAAGCTTTGAGCATAAATACGGTCATTTTATTCGTTAAAATGTTGCTCCAGTATTTGTTTCGATTTTACCACCCTATTCTTCTTTATATTATCAGTTAAGAAATGACCAGTGCGTCTCTTATAGGCTACTACAAGTAATAAGTCATCTTTTAAAATAGGCTTTCATTTCCCGAGATAAAATCTTTTGCTTTCGGACAGGATTTCTTCGAATTCTTTCCCTTACTGCTTTGACCACCTTTTTCGTACGAACACTACTTGGACGGCCAGATCTTTTTCTGTCACAAAATAAATAGCCCGGTACACAGAGACAACAGAGAGTTTTAAAAATTGCATCTGGCTCCATACCTACTTTGTGTAATGCAATGACAGCGATTCGGTTCTCTTTATCACCCCACTCCATTTTGATATCGCAAAATATTGTACAATGTATTGGCGCCAAAATGAGAAAACACAGTGAACAATAGTATAAAAATGACAGTTTTCAAATTCAAATGTAATATTTTTTTATTTTTAAGTGTAACAGTATTTATGGCCAGACTAAGTAGAATAGCGACTTCACATGTATCCACAGAATTTAGTCAAGCGTCGTTAAAACGCACTATCTTGGAGGTCAATTCAAGGATCCGAAACGTTATACTATTTCGGTACTCCTATATAAAAGGCGTAGTCCCGGTCTCATGGAAGAGCGCCTTTGTCCATCCGATCCCTAAAAAAGGGGATAGCTCAGACCCAGCTAACTACAGACCTATCGCCATCACCTCTCTACTCTCCAAAGTCATGGAAAGCATCATCAACCGACAGCTCCTGGCGTACCTCGAGAATCACCAGTTGATCAATGACCGGCAATATGGCTTCCGCCATGGCCGATCGGCTGGTGATCTTCTTTTATATCTTACGCATCGTTGGGCTGCGGTTGTTGAAAGCAAGGGAGAGGGTCTGGCAGTTAGTCTGGATATAGCGAAAGCCTTCGATCGTGTATGGCACAAGGGGCTTCTTTCGAAGCTTCCTTCCTATGGGCTTCCCGAGAGTTTGTGCAAGTGGATTACCAGCTTTCTCACTGGGCGGAGCATACAGGTCGTTCTCGACGGTTTTTGCTCGGACCCCAAGCCTGTGAACGCAGGTGTACCCCAAGGCTGCGTGCTATCCCCAACCCTGTTCCTCTTGCATATCAATGATATGTTGGATATTTCCAACTTACATTGTTATGCGGATGACAGCACTGGGGATGCGGTATATTCCGGCCGTGCAGGTCTCTCTCGGGAAAACGTTGACGAGTGCCGAAAGAAACTTGTGTCTTCTGTAGAGACATCCTTGGTCTCAGAGTGGGGTGAACTGAACCTCGTTCAGTTTAATCCCCAAAAGACACAGGTTTGCGCGTTTACCACTAAGAAAACCCCAATTGTCGTATCGCCGCTCTTCGAAAGCACACCCCTCAACGCCTCGCCAAGTATCAGTATACTGGGCCTCGACATTTCAAGCGACTGTCAGTTTCGTGGTCATCTGGAGAGCAAGGCCAAACTTGCCTCGATGAAATTGGGTGTAATCAATAGAGCGAGGCAGTATTTCAATCCTGGCCAAAGACTTGCGCTCTATAAGGCGCAGGTCCGACCACATATGGAATACTGCTCTCATCTCTGGTCCGGTTCACCCCAATACCAGCTTCTACCTTTTGACCGCGTACAGCGGAGAGCCGTTCGGATTGTCGGGGACCCAGTGCTCTGTGAACGGCTGGACTCTTTGGCATTGCGTAGAGACGTGGCTTCTTTGTGCGTTTTCTATCGCATTTACAACGGGGAGTGCTCCGAAGAGCTTTTTGATCTGATGCCCGCCGCCGAATTTCACCACCGCACAGCACGACATCGCCTGCAATACCATCCTTACCACCTGGATGCGTGGCGATCCTCTACTGTGCGGTTTTCAAGAACATTTTTTCCACGTACCACAAAGATGTGGAATGGACTTCCTTCGGCGGTGTTTCCAGATCGATACGACATGGGTACCTTCAAAAAAGGCGTTTATATCCACCTCCAAGGCCGGCAACGCTCTTGTGAGTCCTCGGACGTTGCAAGAGTTCGTGGGCGGCGGTGATCACTTCACACCTGTGATCCGCACGCTCGTTTGCCCTCTTGTCACATAAAAATAAAAAAAAAAAAAAAAAACGTTGAAACTATGCAGTTACTAAATGTTTCTTTCAGTAAATCAATTGTGGAACAAGCTGTGTTACACTTTATTGAAACTGCAGCTCGTGCACATCATGGCTGTTTGACTGAGAGAATTAAAAGTCAGTAATCATGGCTCCATAACGGTCACTATTGATTGTAACGTTCTGGCAAATATCGTTTTAAAAGACGCACGGACCAATGATTCCACCAGCCCATAAAGCACGCCGAACTGTTCGTTTTTCTGAAGTAATGGTGTTTCAACATATACTTACAATTATTTTCACTCCAAATACGGCATTTTTTTTAATTGACATACCCATTCAAACAAAATTCTCTCATTATAATCTAAATCAAAGACAATCTTATTTTCATCCATTCACCGAATCTACGCCTTGCTAGGTGATCGTGTGGCTTCAATTCCTCTAATTGACGGACACAAATATCCATTTCCTGTGCAGGATGGCCACGCTCTACGGCGGCTGTGCGATGTACGGTCGGTGTACATTATCATTGGGAGTAAACGTGCTGCGATAACGGTTTAAAGTTGATTGCTCTGATGGAAGATTATGTTGAGATAAAAATTTTAACAAAAAAAACCGACTTCAATAAGAAAACTGTTACAAAACAAAGAATATGCACTAAAAATTTAAAAAATAATTAGCGTCTTCAAATTTTTACGATAATATAATGAAGGTATAATTTATGGTGACTTTTGGAGTCGATGGATACCAGAGGAAATCCACCAAGAACAATTTCAAAAGAGACTTGAGAAGAGCTCAAGAATAGGTTTTCGACGATGTGCCTGAAAAAAAATGTTAACTTCGAAAATATCAAAAACAAGTCAACGTAATGCCTATGCTATATGACATATTATATACCATATGCTTTATTACATAGGCTATATATATAAAGCCTATGTAATGAGACGGTAAAAAAGTGTTGGCAACTAACATTTCTATACCTCTTAAAAACAACCATACAGCAAGTGTTACGTTGATTTTATAGATTTGTACGTTTTAAATAATATTAACTCCGCCGAGTCGCGCTTGTATGGAAGTACATATAACAATAATAAACTGCGACTGAAGTGTTTCAACTACTGTTTATTGTATTATTTTGTTCAATAGATGACAAACCTTTCAAGGTAGTTGCCATCTTTTACTTTTATTGAATGCTAAAATCTATTTTTAATACATTATCTTGTCCAGTCTCGGAATCTGCTGAAGACTTAGTAATGAATAGCGAAGAATAGTGTCTATGAGGCACAGGGAGTGCGTTAAATAATATTTAGCACGTGTTAGCAAATAATAACTCAGGGGCCGGCGTTAGTAATATGTATCGAAACAGTGAGATTGGATCCTGCTGTTTTTAGTTTATCGCCCCGCCGCTCTGCCAACTGAGCTATTGGGTGGTAGATTTGACATTTTATATGTTTTGTAATCCTCAATCATATTATTTACATTCATAAGTTAGAATTCGCTCATTGTAATTTTGTACTAACAAACTTACAACGTTACGATCATAATTGTAAGTACGTATGTAATGTGTTATATATCTCAGATAATATTGGTTGTTATTCTAACATCTACTACACGACGGTGTTGTAACAAATAGTTACAAAAAAACTAATAATAATATACCTCAGAAGTCGATTAATTTCTAATGTATATTGGATGAATGGAGGATATATAAATACTTTATTATTTTTACTTTAAACTATTTAAACATGCCTATGTGTGTATATTATGTGTATGTATGAGTGTGTGACAGCACAAATACTCTGCGAATTAACTTTAAATTCATAGAAACTATTAAAATACACAATATTATATATCTTCCAATACAACAATATACTATATTTCTAATAATATATATTTAAAAATTAAATGAAAGGCAGGATTCGAACCGACGGCCTCTGGTAATCCTCGAATTAACCCACGTCGATTATTTTTTTACTCTATATTTATTTAAAATTTCAATAAACTTAACTTGATTAAAAATGTTTATTTATTAGACAATATTAAACAAACATCGTATCAATATATCAATGGTAAGTATACAATACAATGCTTTAACTCTAATTCCAGGGCGATAGAACAGCTAGGTGGTCTAGAACAGGAAAAAGACTATCCGTACGAGGGCGAGAACGACCAATGCGTTTTTAATAAGACCTTGTCCAGGGTTCAGATAAGCGGAGCCGTGAACATATCCTCCAACGAGACCGACATGGCCAAGTGGCTCACACAGAATGGACCTATCTCTATCGGTATGGCGATCAGCAATATATTTTCAACACTACTTGTTTCTTATTTCTTCTTATGTTAATGTATTTTTTCCTCGGGGTGGGGGAAAATTTTATTTATTAGAAGTCTTTATAAAAGTAACACAAGCAAAAAAAATATTCTTAACTTTTGTGTGTCTGTCTGTTGTTCGGCTTTCACGTAAAAACAACCGAACGAATTTTGATGAAACTTTTTTGTTATACAGCTTATAGTCTTCAGCAACATATAGGCTTTTATTTATTTTGAATATGGGAATATCGGATTGACCGTTTTATTTGAATAACAAGAAGTTGGGTCATTCATTCATTTTCAGTCTTGAAACATTTTATCACAATGTATCCGGTAACTGAAAAGATGTTGTATTTCATTGGACAATTTGTAGAATTTCCCTTTGGTACGTCACGTTTCAAGGTATAAACGCGAACGCGATGCAGTTTTACATGGGAGGGGTGTCTCATCCCTGGAAGGTGCTCTGCAGCCCGTCCAACCTCGACCACGGAGTGCTGGTCGTGGGATACGGCGTCAAGAGTAAGTTTTAAATTCAAAAATATTTTTTTATCCTAGAATGTTTGTTTTTCTTCTCAAGTTGATCCTTACCATTTGTTATTTAAAAACAGAGCACTATGGGTTTACATTATAAGTTGTAATCTTTTGGCCAGACTACCCTCTGTTCCACAAGCGGCTACCGTACTGGATCGTGAAGAACTCGTGGGGAAAGTCCTGGGGCGAGCAGGGCTACTACCGCGTGTACCGCGGAGACGGCACCTGCGGAGTCAACCGGATGGCCAGCTCGGCCGTCTTGTAGATGTGGACGGGGGGGGAGGGGGGGGAATGACTTATGATAGAGTCAAAACACTCTCTCAAGCTCTATATTTTACTTATTTGTTGGCGTAGTACTAAATAGTTTACACACGTTTTTTTATATAGATTTTTAACTATATAATATATGGATTGTGTTCTTATGATTTCACGAAGATCTGATTGTTTTTCCAGAAAGAGATTATTACGAAATTATTTTACTTGATATGAATATAATAATTAATATTAAGTCTAACGTAGAATAATAAGATCTAATATGACAATAACTTAAATTTTTATATATTTTTTCAATTCTTATTATCTTATCTTATATTAGCTATACTTAGTAACATATCATAATATATAACAAATATAACTTAGAATGTCACAAGATGTGTATTGTATATACAGGGTGTGTATTGTACATGCAGGATGTTTATTGTACATGCAGGATGTGTATTGTACATGCAGGATGTTTATTGTACATACAGGATGCCATAACAACGATAAGTTACAGACATCACGGATAAAAGATATTAAAAAAATGTGTTCTGTGTTGGTAGTTACCAACTACTACTAACTGAATTATCAATTGAATAAATATTTTATCATCTTATAATAAAGTAGACTTTCATTTCGTTTTCCGAAAGTACCAAATAAACATTTACAGTTCAGTTTTATTGAGGTAAACGAAAACGAAACGGGTATGTGTCAGCGCGCATAGATGTGTGGTAGCTGTGTAGTTGTGTGCGTGTATGTAAGTCAGTTGAAAATTATAACCATTGCCGCTAGCTGCGTAAGAAAGTGTTCGTGTACATTATTATAAATAAAGTAAAGTTATAGTGATTAGAACTTGTCTATCTTCTTATAACCCAACAAGTTTACAATATATTCAGTAAGCACACTTAATGAGGACGTACGACAGTTTGTGACCAAAACTTTTTGAATCTATTGTATTTTAACATTAACATTATTTTGAATAAACTTTTTAATGGTATTATATTTTATCGTTAAACCTATTCCTTTAACAGGACAATAATATTTCTCGTCAATACATAACAAGAAACATACGATACTAAATTGAAATGTCAAAGTAACACGTGACCCGCGCTGTCGTCTGCAGTGTACAATGACATCTGAACAGGACGTCGATAGTTTATTATACAATACTAATATGTACTAAGTAACTAATTATTGTTTTAATAAGATAACTCAACAAAGCTCATTAGAAACCAATCCTTGAATGATATTATTTATTATTGACGTGACTATTTGAAGAGATTCGTATTTAATAGAAATAACTATTTAAATTATATTATAATATAATTAAAAATAAAGTTATCTTATTTCAGTGACCAAATTATTGAATATAAAACGAAACTATGACATATATACTTGGAAAACCATCAATAGGAGAAGAAAACAAGATGTTAACAAATCGATCGCTTATCGCATTAGTGTCTGTGTCGTAATTCAATAGTCATTCGTAGCTCGTGATTCAATAGACGCCTAGACTGACTGACTCACTATATATACTTAATTCGTAGAGGCAGGCATCGTACTGAGGCCACGAAAGTAGGGCGGTGTATGTACTCCCAGAATGGGGTTAATGCTGCAGAAATGTACAGATACGTTATGAATGGTTTGATTACGTTATATTAATTAAAACTATTAAACTTAGTAGAGGCGTAATAATATGGTTTTATTAGTTTGAAAGTCATGACAGTCATGTAGAGTACATATAATACTCTAAGGGTATTTCATTGAAACAGAATTCAATATGCTGTTAAAATAATTTATTACGATGCATTTCGTTAGTTAGTAAAGTTAGATTTTAACTCGACTCGACAACTCCAGCTGAAACTGAAATATAGGTCAGTTAGTCTAGTGTTTTTGACACATTAGATAAACCATACCCATATTATTTAAATGTGATAGTACATACAAGTTTCTTGAAACAATCAAAAAGTATGTTAATATGTCAACTGCAGGTGAGGAGCTGGTCTAGAATACTTCAAGGCCTCGCCTGAGTAAGTGGTTTTGTTTTAGTCCACTGTGTGCGCCATCTTCAGTTAGCACGGGATGGCGGATATCATAGTAATTAATACTTTTTCAAACTTTTCTTATGCGTTTTATATATTTTTAGAAAATATGAATAATTTTGTATCAAATAAAAACCGTCAGTACCATAAAATAAATTCAAATTATGAAAATCAATAATTTGATAAAGAACACTAATGAATAGATATGTAATTTAAAACTTTGTCACGAAATATTATTAATATTTTATACTTCTATATCGCAATATTCGGGTTCAAAATTAATTTAGTGACTACCAAGTTTACCAAGAACTACGAGAAATTCAAAATGAATATCGTAGAAGCGAGCTCGAGTGCATAATGTTCAAATACCTACGCTTGAACGTACGAACACAAGTTGAAACCAATTTGCCACGCTTTAAGTCTTAAAAACCAACTCAATCGGCGTAATAGTTGCTAGATATGTTACTATATGTATTTATATGTACCTTAATTAAATTCAAACTTCTAAGAATTCACCTATTCATTAAACTTCTATCAAAACTTACGTACAACCATACAAATGAACAAAGCCTTATACATTTATCAAACATTCACCCGCTGACCACAGCTTCTGGTCGAATGATTTTAGTTCGTGTTATATTCAAACGTGTTATATACATAAGAGATTTAGTTTCCATCAGGCGATGTAAGTACCAAATATATAATAGGAACTAGCTGTTGGCCGCGACTCCTTCCGCGAGAACTACATAACACAAGGCTTTTTTTGGTCAACATTATTTCAAAATTATTTTATGCGAAAAAGTATAATGTAGCGTAGATCCAACAAGTTATTTTTAAATATTGGTTAAGACCTTTTTAAATTCGGATAACTTACTTTAAAGATTACCTCCAACAAATGAACTTATAAAGTATAAACCCACAAACGTACAAACTTTACCTATTATAATATATATATATATATTATAATATTAGTATAGACTAAAATTAAAATAGGAGATTTTTCATAGTTAAAGTTTGTATTGAAAAGGAGTGCTGAAAGCTGATAATCTATTATAGATCCGTAATGAATAAGTTATTTGTTTACTTTTATATTAATCAATAGCGACTATCGGACATCAGAGTATATATTACTCTGATGTCTAACACTCGCTAAATACTCGTAGATTGTCACCTGGCGCTATAGAACGAAAATATGATATATATTGAATTTCACAGTGTTGTGTTTACTATAATATAACTTTAATTTATACTTTAGCCTCAGGAACACGTATCCTATTAAGATTTAGCTTATGAAGGGTTTGTGCTTTATGGAAACGACGGGTATTAGATATCCAGTCAACAAATACATATTAGAATAGTATGGAACTAACAGGTGATTGTAACTATCGGATAATAAATAAATAATTGTCAATAAAATATACAAATAAACGTGGTCGAACGATTTAAACAGTATCCTTGGCCCGTCTCCTGTTTTAAGCTACCTCCCCACCAATTTTCAGCTCAAATCGGTTCAGCCGTTAATGAGTTATAAATAATTTAACTAACACGACTTTATTATATATAGTTGATCTAACTTGCAATTTCTTACTTACTACCTTACTTACTATCTTTGTATCTTTTCATAAAAGTGGAATTAATAAATTTAATATAGAACTGCACATTAATGCACACGCGCGCGCATGATATTTGACAATTATCATTTTAAAATCTATTATAACTCGTTACGTATTGTTTGAAATCAAATACATCAAATAAATATTAATACTGGTATAATGTCTGTGCTCATCAGTTAAAATGATCATTTATTTTATTTCAAAATAAACGTCTTATAAAATATAATTGGTCCAGAAATGTTTAATGTAACGAAACAATGAAAAGTTGAGATTTGTTTTTTATTAAAGTTACTATGTTCTATTCGCAGCCTCGTTGAAGGTTGTCGGTAGGAGCAGTCGTTCGGCTCACTGACTGACGCACGCTGACCGGAAAAACACTGCAGATTTCTTGTTAAGATTCATTTTAATACATCAAGAGATAGGTAATTGGAATGCGCTTGGAGCAGACGTTTCATTTTCTCAGAATGAATGATAAATAAATAAAATGTTCTACCATTCTCTAGTTATATTTTAATTCATTTCATTCTAGTAGATAAGTTTTAATCGCGTGTGGGTAATTTATCTTATATTCCATTGTTATTTAAAATAAAACTTTTTATTTCTGTAAAGATTTTTTTATGTAATTACTTTATTAGATTTTTATTTATAATTACTATATTTATATATATATATATATATATATATATATATATATATATATATATATATATATATATATATATATATATATATATATATATATATATATATATAGTAATGTTACAATACAAATATCGCTGCTTATAACATAATTTCGATTAATTAGCAGTGATGAAGAAGGTTTAACAAATAGAAATGTATAATTAAAATATAAATTGTTTTTAAATATCAATGGTTATAGTCTAGGATATGTTATTGAAATGTTATTTACAATACGTGTTTTAGTTACAACTGACCTTTTCAACACTTCACAGATAAAAATATAAAAAATTCACTTGCTCCTCGACTATGGGAAGTTTATATTCCTCATCGTTTATATTTTGTTAAAAATCAAGGCAATGTCATTATAAAAGTCATAGAAAGTCAAAATAAAAATGTGGTTTTAGGTTATTTTAGTTTATTGAGTTTCAAAATACAAGTGATAGAGATAGTTATTGACGAATCAATTTAATAACTGAATTAAACATAAAAAAATAAAAGAAATGTCGGATGACGTTAAAGATAACACATTACTGTTAAAACAGAGGTATCCTTTAGAGTCAGCGACGAACAAGAACCACATTCATCTTGATATAAATAACCAAATACCCCGTGAGGTGTATCGAAATAAGACGACAGCGGTCGAGGTCATTGTCAAACAAATAAATAATAAAAGCAAGATGAAAGAACCAAGTAGGAGCTTGGACGAAATAAATGTGGATGGACTTTATAAGGAAATAGAACATTTAAAGACAGAATTAAATATAGCGAACAGCAACTTGGAGCTGACGAAGAAACGTTTCACAGTTGTTATATTTGAGATGAGGAAACAATTAGAAGCGGCGAATCAAAGAGACTTGAAAAGACAAACAAAAAATCTAGTCCTGCAATTAGAAAAGGAGAAGTTAAAAACGATATTGGGCTCCAAAACAAACCTTGTGTCTAAACTACGGAAAGAATTGTTGAATATGAAACGAATTATTAAGGTTTTGAGCAAAAGCGTTAGAACTTTACCCTACATGGCCGAAAACGTAAACTCAGACTCTGAATACACGGAGTTTGAAAATGATTCGCTGAAACCAAAACAACTTGTTGTAAACTTAACAGACGACAGAATGACTTTTGAAACAACCGTTTCTAGTAATATTTGAATGTTATTATGATTGTTAATTATATATATCAAAATCATTTATGAAGTAAATAAACACTTCACAAATATTTTTTCTTTTCCTAAAAGTCCTGGAAATATAAGACATGAGATAGATAAAATCTATTATAACATATTAAATCAAAAGAATCATACTTACAAAAGCCCAATGTACAAACTGTCGAATCAATTGAGGAGTGAGCTCTGTGCGCTGGGTAGGTACTGCTCGTAAACCGGGTCGTGGCCTGACCGGGTCATGCGGTCAAAGCGCAGCTCGGTTACCCGGTACACGCCCTATATAAGGATAACAAATTTAGTTACATATTAAAGAAAGGCTGTCTGTATTACACTCATCTCCATCAATCCGAGGTTAAAATGGTTTACTATCTCTGTTAAAATCCAAGCAGAATAATTCATAAACCTTCTTGGATAGCCCATACAATATATAAATATAAAAAGCCTATTACTATGTAATACCTAACCTATTATTATATATAAAGCATCTGAATGAATCACATTAATTAAATCGATTTGAAATAAGACGAGATCATCAGTTCTATTATTTGGTATTAATTTGACGGTATATTCATTTGATAGATTGTTTCATTTTGCAAATTAATTGACTTACTCGATGGCATTACGTATATACCGAGTAGAGGACAGTTTGGAGTTATGTAAGTTATATTAATAAATTATCAAGGTTCATTCATATCTTAAGCATCTATTTATGTTAAATAAGTATAAGTATTGCTCGATGGCCATCATAAATATACCTCGATTCCTTTATATTAATTACAAGTTAGCTTCATGATCTTAAATTTATTAAATTATATTTTATTTTATTTTATTAAGTATTTATTATTAGTAGTATTTATTTTAATTGCACTCTTCTTTGTTTTATTGAAAACGTGTTATGTTATTATCAATAATTATACTTTAGCTGTATTAAATTAAGCTTGTTTTATATGTCTGTAATGAAATCTGAATTTCAAACTAATTCGCAATGCATAGATATCTGAAATCATAAACTGTCAAGAGAACTTGCTATCAAACATTTATTAAGCTTTTATGAGACTACCTACCAAATACCTCTGAATTGAATCATTAAAAACACTTTGCTTTCATCCAAGATAAATATGGCGTGTTAAAAATATTGTCTGTGCTTATGTTTTAATTAAAGCCATTGTTGTAGGGCAAAGAAAGGGCTACGGAGTGCTACGAGGAGGAAAACTGTATATTTACGTGATTTATATAAAAACATTATACATTTTAATTACACACTAATTCATTCGTAAATAATTTCACGTTAGGTAGTACCCTCGTGTATCGAATTGAGGTCAATGCACTAGAGGTATTATAAATGTATGAGCAACTGCAATCATCCACCATGGTTTCCACACATATCATAGCATGAAGAAGACAGTACTGAGAGCTTTATGAGATGTCGATTACAACCGACCATCCCCGAAACTAAGCGACATTTTCCCGACGGACAGTCGGTCTGCCAGTTGCCATTCCACTTTCGCGCACCACGCACGTTTCGCTTACACCACATCGCTTTCCCTCATGTGATAAACTTTTTTTCTATAGTGCTGTGGCCAATTTATAGTTTTAAATCGATATAAATATCAAATAATTTTTATAGTGCCTAATGACAATGGGTTTGATTGAAACTAGACGGAGACACTAAACTCGCAGGTTCGTACGCTCTTATACTTTCCTTGTTTCATACGTTTTTCGTATTTAGTGTAAATAGTTGCTTTTATTTATTTAGCATCTATTGTTAATTTAAATAAATAACCAAGTTTATTTTATATTCTATAACTTTTTTGTTAGTAAAAAATATAAAATAATGTTTTGAATAAGAAAAAAAAACCATCATTACAGGTATACCTACAAATTTATATATTTTTTTAATTTAAATTGGCAACAAAAATTATTTTATTTTTACAATTTGGACCCAAATAATACATTCCGCTTTGATATTTGACATCTGGTCTGTCTGTCGAGTAATGAAAATGTTTTAACTAAATTATTTTCTGGGAGTTTGTTTAATAGTTCTATATTGTTTGATATTCAAACATTTTTTAATATCATTTACTAAATATGTACCTAGTTACTAAATATACATGCCATGACTTTGTTTAAAACAAACTAAATATATTTCATATCAAACAAATAAAATAGTCCTTACAATAAAGTTCCACATAGTTCCAATACGACACTATAGTATTTTTAATTAATTTAAAAAAAAATAATGAACTAAAAATCCCCGAGTTAAATCTTAAATCTAGTTCAAGCCGTGAGACACAAATAAAATGAGAATTGTAAAAGTTTGTTGTTTTAGAAGTGGCATCTGTAATGCAGTTTGATAAATTTATAAATTAATAATCGAACTAAACTGAGACTGAAATTAAAGCCTTAGATGGATTGATGCATATTCAAACCACCGATCGGTTTTGGGCACTGATAATTCAAGATCCGTATTGTAATTTCAAACATTTCGATTTCCGTTTTCGTTCGTTGGCACTAGCTGGGGAGCTTTATTATATACTTGTACATAGAACCCATAAAGCAATCTTAACTTGTCTTGAATCTCACAGCGGACACAAGGTAGGTACATACATATATTTTAGTAATAGTTACAAAATAATCAATACTCTTGTAAAATATATTCTTGAATGTTTTATATTTGTTTCAGACGCCCAAACTCCTGTAACGAGAACTACACGATGTTTTCTTTATGCCGACGGTACAAAGACGAGCACGGTAAGTAAAGAAGTCGTCTGAATATTGTAAGATGTGATGAACAAATAACTACTCAAAGCAATATTTGTTTTTTTTTTAACGAATATCGTGAAAATATATTGTGGTTTTTTGGGATACATTTGGAAACCGTCTTCGTCTAAACAGAGATGACATTAAGACCACAGAGTCTAATTTCAAAAATGTTACATATTATGTACCGAAGAGATAACGAGAAAGTCAAGTTACAAAACAAGAAATAATTTGTAAAGGCTTGAATGTTCTCAAATTAACTACTATACTACTATACTCAAATAACTGCTTTAAAAGCTATCAATTAAATTGATTATCAAAAACAAACCGGAAATGCAATAATTTTAAAAACGTTCCACATTGTAGTCTTATATAATATTTAGTAATTTTAATCACAAATTTGCTTTTTACTAGTAACGTCATTTACAATGCCAAAAAAATCTCTTCTCATGTATTTACAATATCTATGATATCCGAGAAGTCAACCTAAACATTAACGCCCATGACACGTTAAAGTCGAATCTGCTAAATATATTTAATAAGAGTCTGAGTTTTAGAAGTTAACTAAACTCTAAGATGTTCAACATTTTTGAGATAGTGTTTGTCTGTCTCAGGTTTTATGCTACTGCAAAGCTCCATAACTCTCCAAATGTAACACGGGCTATAAACACAATTTACCTAATACAAATTTTATCAAAAAAAAATGAAGTAAAATACATTGACGCTGTACATGCGAGTGAAATATAAACAATTTGAGAGCTAGAAAGTGCTTTGCAAACCGAGCGCGTGCGCGCAAATAACTCGAAGCCATTAGAGGCTGTGCTCTTGACGTCCACCGATCTAGCCTTCACTTAACACTGCGTAGAGAGCTTTGAAACTAAAAATCATATATTAAAAAAGAATACAATACGAAAATATGTTTATATATTTGGTAAACTTATAAGGATTACTAACGTTAAATTATCTATGTAAAAGTGTACAATATACGAAATGTATACTTAAGAAATGTTTCGTCCTATCATCATTTAAATTTCAGTTTTAAATTATAAAATATGGGACATAGGTTTGTTTTATAATATCCGCATTCTTTTTATAACAAGAAAGTTTGTACTGCATTTTAACCCTAACAAAGATAATAGAGGATTAAAATTTGTTTTTTTTAAACTTTTAATGTGTTTTCGTACCTTAGATAGTAATAAATACGCGTACTTGTTTAAGGATGTTTCAAAATTTCAATAACTTTATAAGACAAATACAATAAAACGGTTAAAAGCAGAACATTATATTTTTCAACTTACAAAATAAATATATTAAATGAAATAGTTTCAATAAGTTTGCATAAAATATACATTGATCTGACGTATACTTTTGTAATATGTCAAATATATATTTTTTACTCGTTCTAACCAACCTCTGAATGAATTTAATGAATAATATGTTATAATTCTTCTTCTTATAATGTGTTATAATTCTTCTTCTTATAATGTGTTATAATTCTTCTTCTTATAATATGTTATAATTCTTCTTCTTAAATATAATTTTCTTTCTAGCACTAAATGTATATATATCCATATTTTTATGTATGTAGATAGTCTCAATCACCAGCTCTTAAAAATCTAAGGCATATAAACCTAATATAAATAAACAATGAGCGTTCGTGTCGTTGTAACTTATTATTATATACAATTGAAGCTTCTCTGGAGAGTTACACAAGACCAGTAAGTGTATCTTGTGTGTAATTCCTTTAGTATTAAAAAGCTTCTAACAAAACTCGAATATTCTTGCGATTCTTTAAACACAATGTATTTACAAATTCATTGTTTCAATAATTGTAATATCAATATAATAACTGTACCTCTGAAATCAAAAAGCAATATGTATATTTGTCTCGCTGTAACCTTCATTTTAAATAAAATTTAATAACATTCCTAAGAGCCACGCCACGCGTCTATCAGTTTCATTATTATATACAATGTTGTCTGTAACTCTTCTCTTTTTCGTCGAGGAACAATTATTATTTTCTTTCAAGCGCAATAACTTACACTCCAGATACTTCGCTCTATAATTGTAGAGTTTCTTTTCGTTTCAAAATTTTAAAATTTTAAAACAATTTTTCGAAATTAATGATAAAGTTTACAAAAACATATCTTTATTACCATTATTTTATTACCTGTCCCGTCAAAGCCATAAAGTTTCATCACTTTTCTTATCCTAAATTAATTCAAATTTATCAACCGTTATGTAAAGACTAACCAAAAGTAAGAAAACATAATATCTATCTATCGTCTTATTTATGAAATAAGACGTTTTAAATATCTTTTAAATAGTACTTGGTTTTGATGTTAGAAGAGGAAAGTGATGAAAAACTAGATAAATAAAACTATAGACTACTAGAGTCAATAGAAGACTACTTAACAATTTACATTTAAGCCAATGTAAAATATATTACATATTAGTCAGATGTCATAAGTGGTAGTAATATGTTCCGCCATAGTTTACTCAGGTGTTGGGAAACACGGGCCGGAAAGCAGCAACGTTCCTTGTTACTGGGAAATAGAAAAAACGGGAAGTGTTCAATGGAATTGAACACATTGTAAGGACAATACTTACTAGTTTTCTTTCTTTTTTTTCTTACTTTTCTACTTGATGGCCTTGTAAGTTGAGACATTTATTATACAGAATTATAGACAATACAACTATATACTGAATTGATCATAAATTAATTTAAAGAAGAATTAAATTGCTCAATTGTAGATTTACAAATTTATTAAAAGCATTCACATAAAATATGGCTGCCACTTAGCGTCAGTTACAAGGGTTTACTTCTATTATTCAGGCGTTTGATTTTCTTAAGTAAATTCTTAATAAAATCACTTCGTTTTATTTATAAGGACCTTTTTTTAACTTAGAACTTTGTTAGTTTCAAAACAATCAACTTCAAGAAATAGATACTATATTGCTTCGTTAATCTATTAGTGGAAACGAAGATGCTGGTTTCCAATCCCAGACAAGGCAATGTCTTATATGGTTTTTTTTTTCAAATAAATGCTTGGGCTAACTATAACACCATTCGACAGAACCGGATTTGTGGAAAATCAAAACAGTGCACCTTTGCCATCATCTATGCCCCCTAGAAAAGACAAACCATAGAAATAGGAACCAAGGAAACCAAAATGTTATTATGATTAAAAAAAAAATTCATAATATTGAAAACACAAACCTAATTAAAAGGGATTTCCGTCAAATTAATATGACTTAACAGATTTTGATGTAATTAATCAGAGCTTCAAGGGTTAGGGTTTTTATGTTAATATGCTTTCGTGATCCTTCAAAAAGACCTTGAATGAAAATTCTTTATATTATAGTACATTTGAATTTAAAATTTTTCAATTGTAAGGCAGCTTTTTTTGGCTCAGCTTTATAATTAAATTATCTCGTATTTAATATTTTAGTCAAACTGAAAATAGCATTAAATGAGGTATAATTTATTCCTTTTATTTCGAAACAACAGAAAAATGTATAAAAATATTGTTTTTGCTTCAGTTATTACAGACTTCAATAAAAATCAACCATTTAATTAAACTCTTCAAAAGTTTAATATATAAATTTAAAAAACCGATTTTAATGAGTTTATCACAAAAGGAAAATTTCAAAAAGTCGAGTTTCCTATTGGAGTCGTTTTAGGTGTGAGTGGTGTGAGTGCTGTGAATATTGAGCTATAACTAAAAGGTTAGACGGATGGATGTCGTCATTTGGCCTATTTTGAAGCTATTTAAGAAATTACATTATCCACATTCCAGAATTTAGATACAAATTGGTTAAGTCAGTAAATAATATTACTAATGTAATACTGAATCCTGAAGTAATGTAACGCGTCAGGCGAAACCCATAAAGAGAGGCAAATGAAAAAGAAAAAGATGTCAAAAGTAGAAACACATCGTTTTTTAATACATTTATAATCATTTTGTCAGGTGGTAGAGCCTAGCTGCAGTTCGTATTGGGCTGGCTCGACCGGGGAAGGACCACCCTCTCACAGAAGACCGACGTGTAGTAACCAAATTCCTTTGGTTATGTTCCATCGGTGAGTGAGAGATTCCGGAAGCCCAACCCGCCCAACCGGAGGCCCAATTGTACCCCAGGAGGGTACCGGCTTCGATGAAGCCGGACAATCGCTCCCCGGGCAAAATCGGGGAAATGATTCTTCGATTTTGCTCGGGCCGCCCGTCGTATCTGGGGCGGGCATAACACTGCGTTCCGTGTTCACCGAGGGCAAACGACGAGCAAACACAGCGGCACCCCGTTCCACCCTGAATGTGGACTTTTGCAACATCCGGGGACTTCACTCCAACTTAAACGCCGTCCACTATCATCTTGAGACGGCGCAGCCGGCCTTGTTGTTTTTGACGGAGACGCAGATATCTCAACCTAGCGAGACAGCGTACCTATCATACCCCGGGTATAAACTTGAACATAATTTTATACCACACGCCGGGGTATCTGTGTTCGTAAGGGAGGATATCTGCTACCGTCGCCTTCAGTTTTTTGAAGGTCGGGACCTGTCTTTACTTTGGCTGCGCGTCGACATGGACGATCGTGTCAGAGTCTACGCGTGCCTCTACAGGTCCCATAGTGGTAATCCCAAAGTCATGGAGAACATCATCAACCGACAGCTCCTGACGTACCTCGAGGATCACCAGTTGATCAATGACCGGCAATATGGCTTCCGCCATGGCCGATCGGCTGGTGATCTTCTTTTATATCTTACGCATCGTTGGGCTGCGGTTGTTGAGAGCAAGGGAGAGGGTCTTGCAGTTAGTCTGGATATAGCGAAAGCCTTCGATCGTGTATGGCACAAAGGGCTTCTTTCGAAGCTTCCTTCCTATGGGCTTCCCGAGAGTTTGTGCGAGTGGATTACCAGCTTTCTCACTGGGCGGAGCATACAGGTCGTTCTCGACGGTTTTTGCTCGGACCCCAAGCTCGTGAACGCAGGTGTACCCCAAGGCTGCGTGCTATCCCCAACCCTGTTCCTCTTGCATATCAATGATATGTTGGATATTTCCAACTTACATAGTTATGCAGATGACAGCACTGGGGATGCGGTATATTCCGGCCATGCAGGTCTCTCTCGGGAAAACGTCGACGAGTACCGAAAGAAACTTGTGTCTTCTGTAGAGACATCCTTGGGGATGGTCTCAGAGTGGGTTGAACTGAACCTCGTTCAGTTTAATCCCCAAAAGACACAGGTTTGCGCGTTTACCACTAAGAAAACCCCAATTGTCGTATCGCCGCTCTTCGAAAGCACACCCCTCAACGCCTCGCCAAGCATCAGTATACTGGGCCTCGACATTTCGAGCAACTGTCAGTTTCGTGGTCATTTGGAGAGCAAGGCCAAACTTGCCTCGATGAAATTGGGTGTAATCAATAGAGCGAGGCAGTATTTCAATCCTGGCCAAAGACTTGCGCTCTATAAGGCGCAGGTCCGACCACATATGGAATACTGCTCTCATCTCTGGTCCGGTTCACCCCAATATCAGCTTCTACCTTTTGACCGCGTACAGCGGAGAGCCGTTCGAATTGTCGGGGACCCAGTGCTCTGTGAACGGCTGGACTCTTTGGCATTGCGTAGAGACGTGGCTTCTTTGTGCGTTTTCTATCGCATTTACCACGGGGAGTGCTCCGAAGAGCTTTTTGATCTGATGCCCGCCGCCGAATTTCACCACCGCACAGCACGACATCGCCTGCAATACCATCCTTACCACCTGGATGCGTGGCGATCCTCTACTGTGCGGTTTTCAAGAACATTTTTTCCACGTACCACAAAGATGTGGAATGGACTTCCTTCGGCGGTGTTTCCAGATCGATACGACATGGGTACCTTCAAAAAAGGCGTTTATACCCACCTCCAAGGCCGGCAACGCTCTTGTGAGTCCTAGGACGTTGCAAGAGTTCGTGGGCGGCGGTGATCACTTCACACCTGTGATCCGCACGCTCGTTTGCCGTCTTATAACATAAATAAAAAAAAAAAAAAAGAAATCATAAAGCTGGCAAAGATCTAGTCCTCTGATATAGCAAGAGCCCGTGGGACGGGCATCACTTATCATCAGCTGCCTCGAAGACTCGATTGGCCTTTTTTTTTTTTTAAATAAAAAGTATTGTTTTCCTTCACATTTCGAAGCTATTCTAGCCCTTTGCCCCCTCACATTACCTAGAAGAGTTGAATACGATCATGCTTGCAATGATAAAAAGGTAGTCCGAGAACTTCCATCTCAATTTATTTTGAGATTTCTTCCTCAACGTTCATTTGGAACTTCGCTTTCCCCTCGTACATTTTCTTCGTAACATATTTCTTTTATTTTCCATTGGTAGTATTGCCTTGAGTAATTACAACAGCATTTTCACTAAATGTACGTAAACTTTAAATCATCTGTGGTGTTTTGAAACTTGGTTTTGATGATTTTACTTAGATAAAGATGATATATATTTGTAGTTTATAATTTATCACACATATATATGGACCGTTTATTTTGAAAGTGGTGAAAGTCCAGTTTGTTTTGTTCCGAGAAAATCAAGGGTTACTATATTTGTTGATTTAAAAATACAGGCAAATCATATGAGGTCTGACATTGTTTCTATTGTTTTATCAACATTTAATTTGTTTATATAAATTTGTGTTTCGCTAATTAGACTATGATAACACATATTTATGTGCTGTAAATGGATTTACACCACTTTCAAAATTAGACAATTGTAAAAATAGTTTAATTTCAATTTTGAAAAATCAACTTTCGCTTAAAATATACTTTATTTTAATATAATTTTGTTTACAAATACGCATAACAACACATAAAATTTTATTTTAGACGGCAATTACATTGTCTTTACAAGAATTTACTTAATCTGTGCATGTGGTAGTGTTTCAAAACATGACACAACAATTTGATGCACCGGAGGTATATAGGGTAGTAGCTGCTTCATGTCTTCATGTCTATATTTTACAAATTTGTGGTCAATTATCTCAATGCTGTTTTCCGACGAGACAACCTACAACCACATCAATGCCATTTGTAAATTTCGATTTTGCCCAGTACACATGTCACCATGAAACCGCGGGACACAGCGAGTATAAAATAAATGAAAAATAACAAAGCACTGATCGTCATCTATCTGCTATGCCATCTACCTCTGTCAATTGGACTTACACCACTTTCATAATCGATGACTATGCAATTACATTTACCAACCGATTTCAAATTTTACAAAACATGGGTTTTTTTGGAGAAATTTAACACGGACTAGTTATATATAAAAAAACACATTAAAATAAGCATGAATTATTTTCTCAAAAATGGACTTACACCACTTTCAAAATAAACGGTCCATATATGTCGGTGAAGCATTATTTGTTACAGTCTTGGTGGGCGTCATTAGGGTAAAGTGCGAGCACAAAACACAAGTTCACAGCTTAACAAATTTAATTATTAATTGTACACTTTTATTATAGACCGAGCAGCGGGTTCGAGGCACCGATCTTAATATTCTCTCTACTAATATCCATCGATATCCAATCACTTCAAATAAAAAAGACAACTCTCGCATCACATTTGTTGTCCGCTACACATTCTTTATCAAGATGGCGCCTCGACCCTGCTCGAGACGCGGTCTCTGCTCTGATTGGTCGTTTCAGACAATTACAATATTAATAACTTTTATTAAATTTATAACATTTTAAAATGATAAAACAATGTTAAAAATCCTCCATTAAAATTAATTAAAGAATTTTAAAAGCAATTACAATTTACATTAAAATAAACAATAATATTGTGTTGTAAAAATAATAAATTCAATAGCCTCCTCCGACATATGTCTTTACAAACTTTAAATATATATATATATTAAAAGTTTATAATATATTAATAGTTTATACATTGGGATTATCATTATAGAATTTGGTTTGTTTTTAAAAAATACCAAAAATCGTGAGCATTGGTCAATATGTATTGTTTAACAATTTTTAATGAATTATTACATAATAATAAATATTATTTAAACCATAGAAACATCAAATAAAACATTTCAGTAAAGACTTTAAAAGACTTGATACTTATTTGTTATTTTTTTGTCTTTTCTTAGAATGTTGTATTGGAAAATATATATGTAACTACCTAATGTATACATATTTTTTAAAATAGTATGAATTGTAAGTATCTGAAATTAATGTGTCTGCAAGACGATTAGAATTAATCTTCCACAGTCTTCATATTATCACTTTAAACTTTTTTTAATATATTTTTATAAATATATAATAAAAGATGATCACCACGAGAGAGCTCCTTGCGTGCCCATGGCTCTGGCGACTGCGCTACGGTGCCCTTAGCTACTTTGATGAATTAAACGTGTATTAATTGCTTACCCGCTGTGCTGACATCGTTATTTTTTTATAGAAATATTTAATAGTAATTATATAAGTCATATTAATAATCATAACATGGCTGACATGAGAAATAATATAATTTCCGAAAAGGACGATGTAATCATTGAATGAAGCTTGTAAAAGGTATGTTTTTGAAAATGCACAAAATATAATGTTATAATTATTTTTGTTAGAAATCATCTGAGCTACGATGTTATGTATTCAAAGCTCTCGCCGTGCGACCTTCAACAGAAATCAGAACTAAAATGTATTCTTTTGTGATACCTTACCTTCTAACAGCCATAACTGTTATGAATGAAATTCTTGTTTTTACAAATACTTTTATCTTAATTAATTCTTAATAATTTTCTTTTAAAGGGAAAGAAAAGGATGTAAAAAATATTATTTCCGTCTTTACGTAAATAAGTTGTCTGCTTGTAAAATTATGACTCTTAGTGTAAAATATATATTTTTATAAAGATTATAACTTTTGAAATACCCATACAAATGTTTAAAAATATCTATAAGCCTTTAAAGCCATGTGAGGGTTTTTGATATTTGAAACAAATATAGAATGAAAAATAAACCGACACCGGCAGCCATTAGAACCGGCGACCTCGGGTTTTTTAATTCTATATTTATTTTAAATAACCTATACAAAGTTGTAATTATAATGAATTAATATGAATAAATTTAGATTAACTAATATGTTATGACGTGGCACCGCAGGATATTAACTTCATGTAACGCATTCAATTCTGTAGTCAACTAGTTATTAAGTCTTGTTACGAGATGAGTCCCAGCATCTCATCTCGGTGTTATTCAGTCTGTTTCGTGAGACGGAATGGGTCAGGTAGGTACACTCTCGTCAAGTGTACTTCATACAATAATTTTTGGCCTAGAAACTTCTTTCACCAAGGTTGAGACACAGTAAACGTGACTAAACTTTGGTTAAGTATTTGGGTTAAGTGTATTTTAACTGTCTGGAACTCTTAACTTGTTTATTATTGTACGATGCCGTCATGACTATACTTTAAATATGTCACCGATTGCTTTATGTCGCAATATATAATATTTTTTTTAATTAAAATTATTTTAAGCATGATTTCCTATCATTTATCATAGGTATATTGAACAATACACGTTTGTTTGTAGACATGTAAAGAGCCTGGCTGGATGTTTCTGTCCATTCACCCAACGTACACGTAAGCTTTCACTTTATTTGTACTCATTACTTTAAATAAAATCTCATTCAAATGCAAATTAAAAGACACCCTTTCACAGATTCAACACAAAGTTGGAAATAAGAAATATAACCAGCTTTTTCGACATTTATGCAAACAAATGGCTAAAAGTAATCTGCATATAATTATAAATAAACAGTTTATAAATACATTCAATTATAAATACATGGATAGTTCGGAGAGCTTAAAGAAAACTCTACACTGAGTAATATTATCAATAGATAGAGATATATGGGCTAAGGGTAGGTAGATGAAATTAGCTCATGGTAGCAGCTTTACCAGCTTTAGCAAGAATTCCAAAATGTTTATGAATTGTTAGTCTATCGAATGTAACTCAACTTACCCCTTTTAAGAGTTGTACGTAAAACAAAACAATGCCTACTTTTATTTCTTATCTAAAAGCTCCTAATAAATAGACTTTTTCTTTATTTATTTGATTATGATTATTCTTTTATTGGCCATTAAAATTAGAGAACAAGATATATAATTAAAATAAATCAATGATTTCTAAAATACAAGTAAATTCAGCTTTTTAATGGTTTTTTTAAGGTTTATAAAAACTTTTTGGTAACACTTAAATCGCTTACTCAATATTATTATCTTGATTTCGTTTATAATAGTCTTTTTTATCACAATATTATTTTAGAATGATAAATTAGATGTTAAAATGATATTCGAGGAGACCGGGGCTGGCTGTGACATTTTAATATTAAAGTATCATATTTTTTTATTTGTTTGACTCTTTTACCCTAGTGTATATTTATATGATGTCGTAACTAGTCAGTTTTTAAATTTAAAAAAACATTTTGTATATTAAACTCCGGGACAATTATACTACACTATGAACAGTCTATAAGTTAGTAGCTAGCCTATAGTAATAGCGACGTTAATTTTTTTCTAACGTCATTATAGCGTT
Source organism: Dircenna loreta (assembly GCA_963555665.1). Taxonomy (NCBI): domain Eukaryota; kingdom Metazoa; phylum Arthropoda; class Insecta; order Lepidoptera; family Nymphalidae; genus Dircenna; species Dircenna loreta. The sequence continues at coordinate 275,852 of OY743087.1, forward strand.
TTCAGTTCCGACACTATTGCCACAGACAACCTACCTCCGTCTCAACCAGCCCCGGTCTCAATTACTCATTTTCTACCTTTTCCTAAACATATGTTTTATTATCAACAATATATCAAAATAAAATAAACAAATCCACATTTTATTAAATAACATTACAACTATCGTAAATATAAATAAAGACACAAATAAATTCACATTTTTATGTTAATTTTGTTTCCTGAAATTGTTCTTTTTTTTCCTTTTATTTTTGTATGATGTAAAATCCTATTTTCTCATCGTTCGTTATAGTCTATGTTTTTGATTAATAAAATTACAACAGATTTTTTATCAAGACTTTTAAAATGATGAAGTGTTAGGAATCTCTCAGTGGTGAACTCATGAACGACGCAATTTTAATTTCACTTTTCCTTAGAAATTAACAGGAAAAATAAAGAATAATAAAAAATCAGGCATTTAAATTGGATTTAAGATCTATCTAAAACCTAAAAATTATTTCTGTATTCATAATAAGTTTCTTTTGTATAAATTTATTACTTACATATATCATCAAAGTCTAAATGAAATAAAATTTACATTTTGTATCTACATTAAATCGTCTATTACATAAAATAAGCCATGTCATATAAAAATACAGAGCACTTTTATTAAGCCACTCTGGTTGAAAATAGTAATATTACTGTTAAACTTAACGTTCAAGCAAAGGAAAATGTTCGATTGTCAGTTTATGAGGTAATCAGCTAAAGTAGCGGAATAGAGATCGGGGACCTCCTTAGCGCCCCCCAAATATTTACAGAGGGCGGGAAGGGTGGGAGAGCGGCCATTCATAAAACTAAGCTCGATCGATAAAGGGCGTCTCACGAAATTCGCTTTCAACTTCAATTACATTTTTCTGAACCGTCCGTGCATTACTTGTCTAGTTCTGCTATATTTATAAAGGTATACGTGTCGAAGCAGCAATGGATACCTAGCTTGCTTTACATATCCAGGGATCCCTGTAAATATTTTCCTCAGAACTGTTTGTTCTAACGTCACTTTCACGAGCTAGCTACGTTATATCCGTTATATATATATATACATATATGTCAGCAAATATAAGACTTAAGTAATTAAGTATATACCAGAATATTATATTATATAAATTCACGAACATCAGACGTTTTCTGGAAAAAGCGGCGAGAACATATGTTATTTCCTAAAATAGTAAAATAAATCAAGACTCAAGAATACAATTATGTAGAGAATCGGTAGTTTTGAAGATAACTTTTGTAAGCGATCTGGAAATGTACGTAAAATATTATGAAACTTAAAAACCGTGATGAAACGAAATAACTTGGTACACATTGTTTGAGCTCAGCGTAGATTAGTTAACAATAACCAATTATCTTAAATTCGGCGCTTACAATAGCAGTTAAAAACAGCCATTTAATTTAGTGATGGATTTTTTCTTTCAAAATAATGTAGATACATTATTGTGTGACCTATTTCTCTTATTATAACTTAATATACACTTGTGGTGTAGTTTTAATTTAAATAAGATAATATTGAACTTTAAACCAGTGAATTAATTATCTAAGGCCAAGAATATAACTGTGAATAGTAATAAATATAATTTCTTAATATTATCGTTCATATACTCTAAAACATAATAATTTTCTTTAAAAAAGATCACAAATATTTTTACCAGATTCAGAAAGTATAGAATATTTCACTTCTACCAAACTTATTTAGGATATGTTCAGCAAAATACTGCATTATTCAATAAAGGTCTATATTAAATAATTTATGAGAATAATTAAACTATTTTTATCTAAAAAGTCATTTATATCTCTTCGGAAAGTCGACTAATCTTTATGATGCAGTGTTGTGAAGATAACTTTTCGTTTTCGGATACGAATTAGTAACTTCTGTTTTGTAGAGATGACCCAACTTCGTGGAAACAGTTGATAAAGTAAACAACCCTATTTACACTCCCTGTGTTAAAATCAACGAATATATTATTACATGAACGTAATATCAAATAGTATTCCAACTTGAAATATACTATTGAGTGAAAGAGAAGTGAAATTCTAAACCTGGTTTGATTTGTACCTCTAGATTCTAGATTCCAATCTTGATTTTTATCTTGAAATGTTTTTAGGCCCATAGCGCTACTTGTAATATTACTCGATGAAGTTGTTAAAACGTAAGGTAACATAGTGACCTCGAGGTGACCTGTTGGTCAGAACGATGATCTTAGTTTAAAGTTATCGAGAAAGCAACCTTCATTATCCTCCCTTTATCGACGTTTCATGTTTACATTTCGACAAAGGGTAATACTAAAGACAAGCGATAAATATTTATGATGTGAAGGTCAGCATAGTCTTAAGTAATTCGAAATACACGGTAAAGTAATAAAAATTCATGAATGAGCTGCTTTTTTTATCTTGTTCTTTCAAGTTCAAGTTGAATGAAATCTCGCTTACATAAATATGCTCACAATAATGTCGCCAGAACACTAAAATCATGTATTTGGCGGTATATATTTCCTACAATTCACAGAATACTTTTACATAACTCTGATAGTTTAGACGAAAAAATATTTTTTTGAATTTCAATAATTACTCATCGACATTAAGACAATTACAGAACGAGCGAAAGACAAGTTACGGTGTGTTGGATAGACTTCGAGAACTCCTTTAGGTCGGGACGACAGGATCTGATGATGAACTGATGATGCAGGTACGCGCTGAGACGGTGTAACTTTACTACTTTAACTATCGACAATATTACATCATATTATTCAAAATTATTTGTTTCTATAACCTCTAACGAGACCCATTCCCAACCTCTTAAGTTATAATATAGGTTTATTTCAAGGTTGTTGTATTTCTCCAATATTATTTTATATAGTTATTAACATTTTAATTAGCGATTGGACTATAATGATGGATAC